>JAPMOR010048725.1:8171-37609 GCA_026543865.1 Argiope aurantia | reverse complement strand
CACTTATTTTTTTACTTTAGACTTTATTTTTAAGGAAGTAAGCTTCAATTTTCTATTTTGCTTAGTACCGAGTATAATCTTATATTATGAACAGTGTAAGAATTGGAACGAAATCAACAATTGGAAAAGGTAAAATCTATTATGTTTCTTTGTTTTCGTTAAGATAGAACTAATGTAGAGTTTGTTTTTTATTCATGAATTTGTTTACAGAAATCTACTTGGAACATAAACTAGCGCACCGAGTTAATGTTCAGATAATTTAATTATAGTAACATGCGTTATTTCCAACTCTCTTCGGATATAGTTAAACTTTTGAATTCTATTTTTAAATTATTTTTCAGACCGAGAATTAATCATCGACAAAAACTACTTTTATCTTGTACAATAGCTCATTAATAACTAAAAAACTTTAGAATTCGGATCTTATTTGTTGTCTAAATACTAAGTAATCTTTACAATATTTTAAAACCCTGAAATATCAAATTTGAGTCCTTAAATAAAGAAAGGCCTGGAAATATAGTCAAAAATGTCTCACTTTTTTTTAAAAAAAAAATGTCATTTTTTAATCGATTATTGTCCGATATTAAATTAAAAATTAAGGAAAACGGATTGAAACTATATCGAATATCAATTTCCTTCTGTGCATACTACCACAGAAAAAATAAATAAAGCGAAAAAATAAATTTTTTTGACGAAAACTAATTATACAATTTGTATAATTCTCATTACACAATTAAAAACGCGAAAAATGCGAATCAAGAACGCGAAATCTTTTGAAATGTAAAAGCTAATAATAAATATAAGGCATTTTAATAAATATGAGGTAGTTTTTTAAATATAAGGCATTAGATTTTATTTCAGAAGACGATATTTTAAAATTTTACCATGTTAAATAAAAACTGATGCAGTTTGTGATGTCTCATTATGATAGTGGCCATAAAAATGCAAAGGACATTAAAAATTCATAATAATTATCTATTCAAAATACTCACCCAATGCCATTACTCCTTTTTATATGCTTCTGCAGTGTTTGCACATTGTAGCTACTTACCTTTAAAAATATTCTAAGCAACCAAACATTTTATTTAATTCTTGAAATTCCTTATTAGTAAATATTTATAAAGAATGCGATTTAAAATGGAAACATTTCAGATATTGAAATTACGTCATAAATCATGCAAAATTAATACTCCAAGTTATTAAAAACTGACTGTATTTAAGTTTCACTGCAAAAGCCTCTTTACGCCACATGATTCAATTCAAAACTTTTCCACTCCATTTATTGAAAATTATTTTTTAATAATAAGAAATGTATATGAAATATTTATAGAACTAACGATCCGCTTTCGAAAGTCACTAATGGTAAAATCTTTAAAGTTGCGAAAATTACAGTAGACGAGCCTTTCAAAGCACAATAACTACAGCTTTCACTAATTCTGTTTAACCGCTAATAACTGATCACTTTTCATCTCGAATCAGTTGTTCTGCCATACAATTAACAGGAAAGGCCTCCCGTAAAGTTTCTCGCATTCTCTAATAAAGGTAGACACTTAATGCTCTGCATAATATAGTCTTCGAATTTGTATTTTTAAATTCTGCCCATATAAAGGTTTTATTCTACTAACACACTGAAAAAAAAAGCCGAGTAGATATCTAATTTTCTTGACCGTAAGTAACATCAAAATTTAACATAGAATTCTAATATTAGTAATAAATCCATATACAAAATTCATTTCATACAGACGTTGTATTTGAATTATAGTATCAATAAGAAAGCTATTGCACAGATCAAACAGATTATCAATTCTTTGATAAATCTGGCACAAAAATATAATAAAAATCTATAATTGCCACTTCGGTTACAAAATGTTATTAAATTCTTTAGGTTTTATAGTTAATGAATTCACTTACACATTCTGTTAATAAAATTCATTCAAAATTTGACAAATCTAAAAATTCAGTGTAGAGACCACATATCAAATTTTAAACATTTAATCAAAATGCTTATGAATTATCATACAGACATAATTTAAAAGTGTTTTTCGGACTGGCGAAGGTTCCGATATTTGGAGACACATCAAAATCTCAAATTCGAATTTCTTTAACGTTTGTAAACTTTATATATTAGAAAGTTTAAAAAAATATTTTTTGAAATTAGGGCAGTTTCATGCAGATTTTACACTCTTGTACACAAGAACTCTCCCCAAAATCAAGTCCACATTCCATCCCATAGATATTAGCGCAAGTCTTATTGCAGTATTAAATAAACCATATAAAATAAACACGTTTCTTAATCCGAATTCTTTAAAATTAACGACAAAATCATTAATTCTTTAATCAATTTCATATGGAATAATTAAGAAAAAAAATGGAATAGTACTTACATTGGAGAAGAGATGAAATAACGACGGAACAATGATGAGCTAGCAGGAATGACACCACAACTTCGCCATGCCGGAAACAATGAATTTTCTGAGTAAAATAATGCCTTTGTTTTCAGAACTTTAAAGTTATCACTTAAAAATGTATTACTTTCATGAAAAAAACAAAAATTAAAAGATTTAATACAGAACAATATGGAATATAAAATTTAATGTAAATGATACGCAGACGATCATGAAGATTTCGCAAAATGAACCTTTAACTATGTAGTTTTCTAAGATATTTAATTAGATTTCTGATTTGGAAAAAAAGGTATCGATTCAAGTAAAAGTCCAAAGAATACTCGAAGTGCTAAATGATTTCACGTAATTTATGCATCAAATATTCAAATCCGGACAATTAAGAAAAAAAATATGGTTACTCCATGCACGAATCAGTAATTTGATAAGAGAATAATCTCTATTTAAAGGAATCTTACTATGTCAAAAATTTATTTTTACGAATCGTCTAGAAATTTTGGTTTTAGCTATTTTTATAACAGATTCCTGGATAAAAGGTAAAAAAATTGTATAATGCTTTTTTTAAAAATTGTGGTGTAGAAACTTCACAGGGGTTCCAAAATTTTTCAAATAAGTTTATTTTTTTGATCCTTTGGAACACGTAAAAAGAACATCTAAAAATATATTGATGTAAAAGATTGGTCACAACTGTACAATTAGACCTACTAAACTCCTTCCAAGATCCAATGCAATCGCCCACAAAAAATTTTGAAAATTTTTTATGAAAGAAAACAGTTTACAGTTTTCACTTTCTCACAAAAAAAAATTCAATGTAACAGTCAAAAATTTTATTCCCTTCCTTTTGCCGGTCGCATCAGCGGGAAAAGTTTGAACTTCGAATTCAAAATTAACGCGCAAGGAGCACAACACATGCACGCTGAAAATTTACGGGATCTGGTAAACCCCCTGAAACCCTCGAGTTCCTTCATTAATACTAACAGCATTATTAAAATCGTTAAACAAAATAAAAGGCGATTTTAATAATGTAGGATTATTTTGCATAAATAAAACTTTACAACACAATTTTTTGAACGCAGTAGGCAGCTAACTAAGCAGTCCACGCAAATCTCTTAAAACGCGATTTGGATATCTCGATAAAAACAAACAAATGTAATATAAATGCCCTTAATAAGAAATTTGAACATGCAAATAAATGTTTCACTTAGATAAATCAACAATGATTCAAATCTAAAACTTCAGTAAATTAGACGCGACAGCCCCGATTTCCGACTAAAAGGATTGTAAAGAGTTGACTAAATTTGAACTAAATATTCTATTCCAGTTTCTTTCAAACCAGCTTTATTTCATTAACCATTCAACTGTTTCAACCTCTTCGGAAAATGCGTATCTAAACTGTCCTAAACATATATATTATATAAATATAATAATTATAAATATAACAATTGTCTTTGAATAAACTCATCATAACACAAAATGTACTTTTTCCATGACGAGCATGCTCGTCAAAACAGTTATCTAGTTAATATTTCGTAGAAAAAAAATTCCAAAAATACATTTCTATGAAGTTGTAATCCCAATTTCGAGCATACTTCTTAGAAATTTATTCAATATTTTTGTCATAAGTCAATTCTTTTACATAATAAAAATGGAAGTAGAAAATCTGGCCGTTTACAAAAATGATTCAGGACAGACGATTTCTTTTAAAGAATCGTTCAGCCTTTAAAGAAAAAGATATTCGAAGTATGATGACTGAAGGACGTAAAACTTTTTGGCGTGATTATGCTACTATAATAGTTTGAATTCAGTATTAAAAAAATCATTTTTTACTGAAATAATTTTTAAAAAATTATTTCAATAAAATTACGGACAGTTTTAAAATATAAATCTTTTATCAATCAAAAACGAATGTTTTAAAAATAAATCTCCCTCAAAAATAATCACTGACTTAATACTTGAATTATAATTTTATTTTAAAGCAGGAAAAATAAAATACATATGAGCCATTTTTTTTGAAAGTGGGACAAGTCCATTTTTTGTTATTGCGAGATATTTAAAGGTTTGCGTTTCAATAAATTTAAAAATATTGGTAAGTATTAATAGATATATTTTTTTGTATTTTGCGGTACCAGAAAATGTAGATTTATAATCCAATAGTGTTTACAGTGCTGACTAAAAAAAAAATAAGAGTTCCATTATAACTAAATGAACTTGTCTCACTTTCAAAATTAAGGAATTATTGCAATCATTCATTTAATTGAGAAATAATATTTCAGTTGCATCAGCCTTTTTTTAAGAATAAAAACAAAATACTATTCAAATTTTTATAAATATTAATTCATTTGATAAAAAGGGAAACAAAACCAAGAATATTCTATTAGAAAATATAACATAAAAACAAACAATTCAGTTTTATTAAGAATTTCAATGAAATTATATATTTCAGTTTATACGTAGGTATAATCAATTTGAATTTCATTCAAGATTTAACATTTTAAAAAATTCATGATGAACGGGAGGTATATATGGTAATAAATCCATCATATCCTTGTATTTTTCAGATGTAATAAATCTCCTTTTTTTCTTACATAAAAGATAATTTTATATTTCTGAAATAACTTGGAATTATTTACCTTCCTCGTTGTGTTGACAAATCGATAATTTTAAATTCAAAATCTCGTTCTATCGAAGTTTCGTTGAACATTATGTATGGTGCATCCCTTGTAAATCTGATCCAGCATATAGTTAATCAATTCACGGTTTCTCCATCCGTATTTTTCTTTCTTTTTAAATCCGCTTTTTCTAGAGGTTGGGTTGAAAATAAATTTCCACATTTAATTTCATGTACTAAAAATTATTATGTTTTCGCAATTTTGTGTTACTTTATAGTAATCCTACGGAATATGCAAGGAACTGTTTTCTGGATTGAATAGTTACTGGATAGTTCCACTCCAAAATCACGATTGTAGAAATGAATGTCTTGACAAAAATCTGTGATAAATGATATTTATTTTGTTGTCACTGGACTGAATAATCGGGGATGGAAGTAAACATTATTATCGACACACAAAATTAAGATCTACTTTATTATTTACTAGCCGCCTTTGGCGACCAGCCGGTTCGCCAGTATTACCGCTGGCTACAATTTTTAATTAAATATTTTAAGTAACTGGTCTCTTAAAGGATTCTCAAACAAAACATTTTTAATCTTCAAATTTTGATAGTCATACCAAACTTATACTGTTGTTAAGATCGTTTCGTTCAATTTACTATATATATTTTGCTAATTTGTTGTCATTTCCGGCAAAACTTCAACTTTAATTTAAAATGTAAATGATGAAATTGCAATTAATATTAAGATATTTTTTAATAAAACCAAGCGTTTTATTTTATTTATCATCATTACTATTATGTATTATTTATTATTATTATTGAATATGAGTATTACAAACAGAATCGCTCGGTATTTAAGTCTTATGTGAACTACAAAATATTTTTCATAATTTATGTAACATCTCAAAGACTAATTCAACAAAAATTTCTCAGATTCAGCATAAAATTTAGTTTTTAGTTTTGCTTTCAAAAGGATTGAAATAAAATCAATAATAATATTTTGTTCCGGCCTATAAATATATTTCAAAAATTATGAAGTCTAAATTTAATGCAGTAAGGTATCATATTCTGAGAAATATTCTGGACTCGCCAAATTTTAAATAAATGAATGAATGTTTCTATTTTCCACGATCAACTAAAACTTATTTTTGAAGTTTTAAATGTTAAAAATTTAGAAAAACTCACCATTTTCATAATCTTAGGCCAATTAATCTTGAGAAATCTGCGCGCTGATTGGCGTATTTTCTTTGAAGCGATCGATGGAAATTCTAAAATTATCCTTTTTTTATTGAATAGTGATATTCAAATTTTCATAAATCAGTCAGTTTAAGTGATTGGAAATTAACTCTTAAAAGTCAGTGATTTAGTTGATTGGAAATTAACTCTATGACCACCATAAAATCTGTGCTTTCTCTTGTGGTGTATTCATTCTCCTTAATATCCGCTCGAATAAAACATCACATACAAAAGAACTACATAGAACAAACACATCAAAAGTAAACATGACATTTCAATAGTTGCCAAAAACAAAAGAGAAAAATGCAATTAATAAGCAGACGATATTCAGAAAAGTACAGATATTTAGACTGGAAAATGAAATTATCCGAAATTAAAAACGCGCGCAGACGATATTTATAAAAGTAAAAATATTCAAACCTGAAAAGGAAAATATATGAGTTATTCCATCAATAAATGCCATAAGTTTGTTTATATCTTCATTATTTTATGAGTCATTAAACATCAAAATGGGTCCGGGACTAAATAAACACCCTGTATAGAGAGTGTAAAAAATCATAAAAATAATTTTTCTTGAATTTATTTTTTAGAAAAAATAATATTTCATATTTTTTTCATTTCCTACAGACACGTGCCGAAAATTATATTTTTGCAGATTTCATTTCCAAAAAGATTTAATTTATTTTTAATTGGGGCTTTAATCAATGTGATGGCAACACTTTGAAAAAAGCTGATTTTTTTTCTATGAATACGAAACGTGCTTAATCTTAATTTTTACTTTTTACGAAAAAAATTATTGAAAAACAGTTAAAATATTTAAAAATTTATTAAAAATAGAAATTTAATTTTAGGATTAAAACAATAGTATCATTTAAAAGATAAATTTTTGATCTTTAACTTGATGTAAAAATCTTTTTTGTGCGGTAATATTTTCGGAAGTTATAGCAGAAACTCGTCAAAATTTCGCTTAATTTTTAAATAAATAAAATTCTAGTTAAATATTCGAAAAAATAACCCCCAGGTGCACATTCCCGGCCTCCAAGGTATACACGTGCCAAATTTGGTAGCTGTAGGTTGAATGGTCTGGCCTGTAGAGCGCCAACACACACACACACACACACACATTGAGCTTTATTATAAGTATAGATATAGATAGATAAAATATTGTACAACCACCGATTTTCAATATCAAAAATAGATAAATAGAAACACCCTAGATTTCAGACATGATGTCAAATGGCCACATTTCCTTCACCATAGAGCAATCGGAGCCAACTTTTGCCATAATATATTCGGTCAAATATGATTTCAATCTAAGATGGACTTGCACCACTTTCAAAATAAACAGATTTTTAATACTGTTAAGAGCTAAAACTTCCATCTCCAAAATACTAGAATCTAAATTTTATTTTACTATAAATTTTTTACTCATAAAAAGATCACAACAAGTTTTATCTATAACTGCCATTATCTCCATTTTTTTCAAAAATGGATTTGCCCCACTTTCAAAATAAACGGCTCATATAGCTTAAATGATAAATGTTAATTAAATACCGACATCATAAAAATATTTCATTAATTTTTTGTTATCTACAAAAAACAGAATGGTAATTATCGTAAAAACATTTAATACAAGTTGGATATATTTCGACATTCCTGTAAAATTCAAAAGCAATAATTATCCGCAAGAGAAACTTGAAAGGAATCGATAAAAAAACAAATTTCATTGACCTTCAAAAAATATTTGTTTCTCTTCAGAAAATCGGGCAGCACACAAAACATATATGTTTTTAAAAATTTTGAACCATCTGCGTATGCATTTCATAAATTAACATCTGCTTTCTACTTTTTCTGTTTGGTTATTAACATTTTGAATGCTTGCCGATATAATTTTATTTCAGCTGCACTGTTTAATTCCCGCTATAAATAGATATAAATACAGCTTGGTCCAGTTATAATAAATAATTTATCCTTATTAAAATCCCAAAATTTAAAATTTTTAATGATTTTAAGATAAAAATAGTTTATTTGAAATATTTTTATAGTTACAATTAGATTTATAATTATTTTAACGCTTGTAAATTAAATTACAGTTATAATTGAAGAACAATATACAAGAACATAATTATTTTTCTTTTAAAAAATAAGATAACTTGTGTATTAAGAGAAAAAAACGTTTATTTTTTCCATATAAAAATGGGTATCATTAATTGAAACCATCTTTAAGTTGTTAATTTACTTTAAGCAATTTCGAATATTTAAAAAAGGCATTCATACTTATAATTATTTTTCGTCTAGAAATAAAATTATAATCCAAGAATTAGGAGAATAAATATTTAATTTTGCATTAAAAATGAAATATATTAATTAAAACTGTTAAATTAATTTAAATTAAGAAACGATAAATAAAAGCAAAAAATACTGTCCCAGGATCAAACCCGGGTCTCCAGAATGCTACGCCAATGCCATAACTACTATACAATTCGAGCTTCGATAACGGCGACATATTGTTAGTATATAAGCTCTGCAGAAAGTTTGAGGGCCATTTTCTCGAAATTGATTGGCCATTGCGCTTTAATATTTTCGTTAATGAACATTCTACATGTATACTAGAATATATGCTAAGGTTATACTAAGTCTCATCCCGAACTGAATTTTCAACCTCGGGCCCTCCCCTTCTCAATTGTTTTCAACACATAAAATGAAAGAATCATTTTTCTGCATTTAATTACGGATAATCATAAATTGAAAGAAAAAAACATTAAAATTTTCTACAGACAGATTTGAGAAGATCAGTTTCATTTTACAATTGATTTTAATTACTCTATATTCTATTAAAACTTTCATAAATATCTAGTTTAAAATTATTTCATGTGGCAATTCTAACGAAAAAAATTGATAATTAGTTTCTTTCAGCTTTTGCAGTTTCGTTTATTTTTTTGAAAATTATTTTAATGATTCTATATTCTCGTTGGATACGTATTTTGAAAAGAAAATTCCTATAACCTTATCTTCGAATAACAAGATTTAATTCTAAAAAAAAAATTAAATCTTTTTGGAAATGAAATCTACAAATATAATTTTCGGCACGTGTCTGTAGGAAATGAAACAAATATGAAATATTTTTTCTAAAAAATAAATTCAAGAAAAATTATTTTATGATCTTTTACACTCTCTATATTATTAATCCAATAAATCAGTTTTATTTTAAGGCAAGTTTTGTTTAATATGAACAGGATATCCATTCAAATCAGGGCCACACAGCTAATTTGTAAACCTTTAGTAAGAGACAGATATTCTAAAATGGTCTAAATGGAAAATGATTATATTTTATGCAACTCGATTCAATAAATGCTCTACTAAATAACGAATTTTCTATTTTACATAAAGCTTCTGCTGTGGAAATCACGATTAACAAAATGCTCTTGAAACACTAATATTTTAAATAAAAAGAGTTAATTTCCAATCAACTAAATCAATCACTTAAACTGACTGAGTTATGAAAATTTGAACATCACTATTCGATAAAAAAAAGGATAATTTTAGATTTTCCATCGATCGTTTCAAAGAAAATCAGCACGCAGGTTTCTCAAGATTAATTGACCTAAGTTTATGAAAATGTTGAGTTTTTCTAAATTTTTAACATTCAAAACTTCATAAATAAGTCTTAGTTGATCGTAGAAAATAGAAACATTCATTCATTTATTTATTTATTTATTTAAAATTTGGTGTGTCCAGAATATTTATCAGAATACCTTACTGCATTAAATTTACACTTCATAGTTTTTGAAAAATATTTATAGGCCGGAACAAAATATTATTATTGATTTCATTTAAATCCTTTTGAAATCAAAACTAAAAACTGAATTTTATGCTGAATCTCAGAAATTTTTGTTGAATTATTGTTTGAGATATTACATAAATTATGAAAAATATTTTGTAGTTCACATAAGACTTAAATACCGAGCGATTCTGTTTGCAATACTCACATTCAATAATAATAATAAATAAATATCAATAAAGATGATAAATAATATAAAACGCTTGTTTTTATTAAAAAATATCTATATATTAATTGCAATTTCATCATTTCCACTTTAATTTAAAGTTGAAGTTTTACCGGGAATGACAACAAATTAGCAAAATATATATAGTAAATTGAACGAAACGATCTAAACAACAGTAAGTTTCGTATGACAATCAAAATTTGAAGATTAAAAATGTTTTGTTTGAGAATCTATTAAGAGACCAGTTACTCAAAATATTTAATTGAAAATTGTAGCGAGCGGTATTACTGGCGAACCGGCTGGTCGCCAAAGGCGGCTAGTATAAAATATATCGAATAGAAATATTTTCCAACTCTAATAGATGTCCGGTATCTAATTTCTCAACCGCTATAGATAAGCATATGCATACACTTTTAGTTAGACAAAATGTTATAAACCGCAAAGAATTATTTTAAGTTTTGAATCATTAATTGTACAGCTGAAAAAATTAAGAAATATATGTTTTTATACAATATCCAAATCCTGTCAGGTATAGGTATTTAGTATAATATACTAAAAATAACATCACTGTATTAGATACTAAATTAAATGGTTGCCAGGATAATCAGCTAATTCAAGTGCAGTTTCTGCTCAAGATCACCGGTGACTACCTTTAAGATAATAAAATCCAAATCTTCACAACTTATTTTAGTCACAGAAGTCTGGAAGTTTCGTTTCCAATATTAATGTGCCAAGAATTTTTGATAAAAGAACTTCGTACAGATTTTTCATCATTCTTTGCCAAATCGTTCCAAATTGATATATCGCCATGTAATAAATAAAGAATACAGTTGTTACAATAGTTATCAACTTATTACTTTTAAAAATTTAAGTATGACGATTGTATTTCTTCATTTAATCGAGTATTTTATTAAATTTAGACCATTAGAAGAACCTGAATAAAAAAATGTATACATCGGTATTTTTTCTACAATCTTTTATTGACTCGGACAAAATTCTTTATGCCATTTAGATCATTTTATCAGCTGGGAATATATGCTTTTCCCAAACGGTACCGGAATACCACATAAAGATTTAGTTTTCGGAAATTTTGTACATTGATAGTACATTTTCAAACAAAATAATTCGGCCATATAGATAATTCGTACTTGGCGGAGAATGCCGAGTTTTTTTTTCCGCCTTGCCAAAATCCTGGTATTATACCAATTCTCGATGAATCAATTTTTCCCATTTGTAAGTACAAGTTTATCTTAACGTATTAGAAAGCAATCATTGGACATGCTATATAATCTTGATAAATTTCGTCAACTAAGTTCAACCATAATAGATATGCAATTCGTCATGAGAATAGAATAGAAAGAACCTTTCCCTTAAAATGTACTTTAAGTATTCATATGTAATTAAATTAGAATAATTGTCTTTAGCATATTGAAAGCTAGATTTGGATTTTAATCGTTAAACTCCATTTATTTCAAATAATTAACATACATTTAATTATTTTATTTCTTTCTCATACTCGAGTATGTCTACTAATGCTTTTCGCAAGCTTTCATGCAACTTTTAATGAAAAGCGTTTTTTAAATTCGGAATTCTCATGAGGCAATAAGTTAACCTTTTATAAGATTGATATCAATATAATATATTGATGGCATCAATATTGAACAAAATCGTGAGGCCAAATTTTAACAATAAAATTACTTCCAAATGGACCTCCAAAAAATTTAGGAACAAACAATTAAAAGCATTCTTATAATTTATTTTCAAAGAAAACAAACAAATAATTCATGTTCCCATTATTTCTAATTATTGCATTGCAAGTAGTCTGTTATAATACTATTATTACCGCCAAGTGAAACTTAATTTCACATAAATGAAACACACTATACAATCTAAAAATTTCACTAAAATCAATTTCTGATAGCATTTTCTGCCGGAAATTCTTTCTAAATAAGAAAACAAACAGCAAAATATATGAAATCGAATACATTATTAAACCAGCAAAAGCAGTCCCACAGAAACTTTCTCACATAAGTCTCCAGTAACTCTCCAGTAAAGATATTCTACCCCCTCTCCATTACGAATAACATTGCAAACCTTCGATTAAGTCCGCGAATGTCTTATATAGAATTGACGAAAAAAATTACAAAATATAGATTTAGCACTTCTGAATACACAATGAAAACATGTATATTAGAATATTAGACGCTTTTTTTAGACTGAATGAAGCCGAAATCCGACACTGAACTACAGTTGTAGTTGGAGGTATTCAAATTTTATTCAGTCATTGCTTTACATGCATGCGAAATACAGACAGACAATCCTTTGATAAATCCGATTCTATATTTCAGATGCTAAACCTACGTATTTTCTATTTAATTCTTAACGTTTTGAGTTATCGAGTTCACTCGTATTCAAGCAATCAATCAAACATACTTCCTTTGAATGGATTTCGTTCAAAATTTGATAGAAATCTACACATTTAGCCTAAAGTTCTTCTACTAAATTTCAATCGTCTAGTTCTGCATTTCAGAGTTATGTTCCCAGACAAACACTTGCAATACCATTAACACAACCAAAAATGTGTTTTTCCCGAACTGAAGGTCTGAAACGAGAAGATTCCTCCGAATCAAGAATTTGAATATTTTAACGATTAAAATACTTACTCTATACTTCGTATAAGAGTAAAAATTGTGACAGAAACGACGACTAATAGCAAGTAAAAAAAAATGTCATTCCAAAATAACTCAATTATAAAAACACTATGACGGTGATAAAATATTCGATTTTTAAATTTCATTTACAATACATTAAAAAATGAAAATCTAAGCCGATACATATTAATGATGGTTTTAAATTTTTTTAAAGTACGAACTAAGACACTAAGTTACAATGCTGTAGACATTAAACTTTGTAAGAATTAGAGCAATTTTTAAACATCAAATATTTTTAAAAGTAAATACGAAGTTAAAAAGTGATCTGCAATGAAATTAACAGAAAAAAAATTATTCATAGATGATAAATTCATATATGAAAATGTTCTGGTTGTACTTTGATCGACGGAGAATAATGCACGATATTCCGCTTTCTTTTCAAGATGCAATGGACTTTGAGGAAAAACTTAGAACTAATTAATTCACTAATTAAAAACACACGTGAAATAATATTCAGCGAATTTAAATCGATTCTTAAAGCTATATTTAATAATCGCCAACAGTAGGCCCATTATACCAGAATTAAATAGTTTTTCAGTTAAATGCCTACATGCATGAACATAAATAGTATAAAATAAGAAAGGAAGAATTGGCAATGAAGGAATATAGCACTTTTAATATTTACTATATTTTTATTATGCTTTTTATTTTAAAATATTCATCATCACTATTATGTAGTGATTTACTAGAACTGTCCTAGGATACTTTAAACATGTTAATATTATATGAATATACATTATAACTTTATACTTGTAATGCACAAAATACAATCGAATTGATAGACAATATATAAATCGTTTGACGCGAGTCTCTTTGAAAGAGGAATAATCAATAATTTATTATAATAAATTAGTTATTTCTAATGCCGAGTAGCTAAAATCTTCGCCTTGTAATAGAATTTCCTTTCTAAAAAATTTCTAACTAATAAATACATAAACACAATACTCATTTGGCGTCTCACACTTTCAATCATAAAATGAAGTATATTCCTGCGATCATCACAGAACTTCATGAAACATTTAAAAGAGTAAAATCAGAACTTACCAGAAATATGCAACAGAAAAGAAAAAATCTTCCTTTACACAGCTGTTTAAAAGTAGTTAGTTGAAGCTCGATCATGGACGTGTATTTGATATTTATAGTATCCAGATTTCACAGTCTTTCATAAAAAGTCTCGATAATTTACCATTTCTCCTTTCAAAACTTTTGACGACTCATGTAGGAGGCATTAGTTCGATAGATATATTTCAAATGAATAAGTTCGTATTTAAAAATAAAATTCTTTCTTCATCGTTTACGTGATCAAAAATATAAGCAAAAGGCAGCAATTGTACTTAAAAAGCTTCGTCAAATGGATAAGTCTGATATGAATTCAAAAACATCACGCTCACACAAACGAGCCGAACAACAGCAACACATCTTCCGCTCAATGACGAAACAAAATGCAAAGTAACGCGGGGGAGAAGTTGAAAGCGGAATGCGCGAGCCTTCATGATGACATCCACATACTGATTAACATAATATTTTCAAAAGATTAGCAAATGGCATTGTAGGATTAGAAAACGTAGTGAACGTTTATCATTTACAGTCCAATCAGGCACAGTCAGTGTTTTTGCGAAGAATAATTTTAAATTACTTTCAGCCGAGTTTCTCATTTGTTATTTAAATTGCATATTTATCGCCTATTTAAATTTGGAAGATTTCAATAACGAAAATCTCGTCGATTTGGGAGACCTTGTTTGCATTTAATGAAAATGTTTTCCACAGAAAATCAGTGGTTTTTACATTTTATGAGAAATTTTTAGTAAGTTCATGACATTTAAGACATATTTAAAGCAACATAATCATTATTAAAATATTCGTTAATACAGATTCTTAATTCTGGTGCCAAAAAAAAAGGAAAAATGTGATCATAATATGGAGTTTTTACATTAAGGGTTGAATAACGGAATTCGTAGTTGAAGAGTGTTTGCACTGGCTTTTCATACAAGATATGGAATTCGACGACATGAAGCTTCAGTATTTCATATTAATTTGCAAGAGTGGATTATTTTAATTTCTCGGTTATCATCACTCCATCAATGCAAAACTATTTATTAAAATTTCACATTTAAATAATTAGATCAAATAATGTCTATAGTTATTTTTAATTTGATTTATATATTTCCTGATATATGAAGTAAATTAATTATATAGAAATTCGTTATATATATTTATATACTCAGTTATCTTCTTCCGAATAGTAGATAAACCATTTTCTCGAAGATATCAAATTTATTGATTCAAATACCCATCATAGTCGGTGTTTGCACTTATTAGTATGATTAATTTTTGAGATCAACATTGCGTTTTAATGTCTTCTGAAAATTATAAGCAAAGAAAATTTGATCAGTATGAATCCAGTTTTATTTTGGTTTGTTGTTGTTTGTTGTTTATAATGGCACTTGCCATAGACAACCTTGCTGACGAAGTCAGCGGTTTTAAGCCAAGGGAGCGTCTCTTGTTTTAGTAGCACCAACTAAGGCCAAGAGTATGTCTAAGCTACTCATGCATCACATTCGCTTTCCCAACCCCTTTTTACAGGGGGGCACATTCACACATCTCACAGATAGAACAGATGAAGAACAACCATGCCCGTACCGGCTATTTAACCCAGGAAGCCCAGATCACGGGGAAGACGCGCTACCCCTATGTCAGGACGCTGGCTTATTTTAGTTTGTTTAGTTATATTAACTTTCCATTCGGAATTAAGACGAGAGTTATTTCGGAAAGGACCTCGTAAATTTGAACCCCGTCAAATGACAAGAGCAGCGCCTGATATGGTCCTCCCTCTAATCTTACGCATGATAACCACTAGAGGGCGTTAGCCTAACGACGTCAGATTTACCTGCCAAATCTTTAGTGGAATTTTGTTTCCACTACTGTGATGAGATTGGCATGATTTTATCTCCAGCCTCCCGAGGTCCTTAAATTTGTATTGCGATTTGTGATCAAGAATGATGCATTGGAAACCTTTTTTAAATTTTTTTCAGATCATAGTAATGGTAAAACATTATGTAGCAATTTAATATTCGATACTGAAAGAATGCGGATCGGTTTCGAGATAAGATTCCATAGAAAATCCACTGTTCTTATTGTATGAGCGATCTTAAATGCGTAAAATGTTTAAAGAATGCGAAAGTTCGTTGTAGTCAAAAAGAAGCCCATTTGAACCCGGCTTACTGCTGTGCTCAATGATTTTTTCTGTCTTATATTTGAAGTATATAAAGAGAAAATATTTTAATAGCCAAAAAAAAAAACCGAACCCGCGATTTTGACGAATTTTCACGTTGAGACATTTTTGAATCCGAAAAACACATTTTTGGAATTATATCCGAGCAATAACCGCTTTGTGCTAAAAGGATGAGATTTGATAGTTTATTCGAAATAAGTTTAAATCGAATTTTTTAAATGTCTTTCAAATTTTGGACTAAATCCAGTCGGAAAGCGTCTGTCTGGAAAGTGTTCTTTGTGAAACACGTCTGCCAAGAGCATCCCAGGCATGTTCAATGGGATTTATGTCGGGAGAGTAAGCAGGCCATTGCATATGGACAATATTTTCACTTTGCAGTGAGTCCAATACCTCAATATTTCTGTGTGGCCGAGCATTATCGTCCATAAACAAAAAGTCTGGATCTACAGCACACCTAAAAAGACGAACATGATCCAGAATAACCTCTCTGCAATACCGTTGTGATGTAACGCTTCCTCGCTCAAAGATGTGAAGCGGTGTTCTGCCATTGCGCATGATGCCTGCCCACACCATCACGCCTGGGCCGTACCGATCACGTTCATTAACAAACTGTTGTGTATAATTTGTTCCACCCTCTCTTCACAGTAATTGGTGGCCAGAATCACTTGTCACACTGAAACGAGATTCGTCTGAGAACATCACTCTAGACCAATTTTGGATAAATCAACCAACATGTTCCTTACACCAGCATAATCTCTCACGACGATGGCGTGGTTGAAGCGGAATGCAATGAACAAGCTTCCACGCATACAACCAACTTGATTTAATCGCCGTGAGATGGTTTTTGTAGAAACTTGCGTATCGATAGCGGCAGCAAGGTTTGCAGCTATCTGGCCAGGAGTTAAATTTCTGTTCCTTTTTGCCACGAAGGCTACATAGCGATCCCTTAAAGATGTGGTGTTCCTACCAAGATCCCGGCATGCTTTTACAAAGCATTTCCACCTTCAGCGGCCTTCTTTAATCGCGAGATGACACTCTTTGATACACCCATTGCAGCTGCTACAGTGGTGACACTTTGACCTGCTTCCAGTCGACCAACTGCTCGTCCACGATCGTAGGCACTAAAATGATGTCTTGCTGCCATTTTGTTCTTAATTATTGCAAGAACCAAACAGAATTTCAGAAAAAAAAAACTTTTATAACATCTTGCACTATTTTGGGTCAAACATCAAACAGCGTGAATTTTCGTATGAATTGTGAGATTATATACAATATCTTTTATACAGATAACGAATTCTGGTCTTACACGCTCTCTCAACTTGAACTTACTTTTACTAGTCAGCTGTCTGAGACGCAATTTTGCATAAATCACTTGTTCCTTAGCAATTGTCAAACAGTGTATAAATGCGTTTGAAATATGGAATAAAATCGTCAGGAGAGTGTACCGGTTGTCGGTCTGTACTTTCACATATATGCAAACATGATAACTCAAAAATGGAATGACTTAAGATATATAAAAACAAGTACATTTCCACTATCGTAAAATAAAAAAAGATTCCCATAAAATAATTATTATTATTTTGAAAGTCGTAACATTTAAAATTAAATCTTACTGTTTTTAAGTAGAGGAGCATCATAAATGTAAACTGTCTAGGACAACAAAATACTTAAATCCGTCTCTGATATGGGTGAAATATAAAAATTATACATTTTGGGAACAAAAGCACGAAATTCATACAGAAAATTAATTTTTTTTCTAACTCTCATAATACTTTGCTTTTAATGCATAAATTCGTTTTGTTCGATACTATCAAAAATCTAAGACAAACTATGACGGATTTAAACGAATCTTCCAACACCAACTGATATTAATATGGCATCGTATCAATAATTCTGATTTTCCTCTGCTCTGACCATAGCTGAATATCAAATGCAAGAATTAGTCATACTGGTATTTATTTTTTTACATTAGTTTCACAACTACATATCAATTTCGGATTGCTCAAATCTATTTTTATATTTTCAGCTAGAAAATGTATCAATTCTTTTAACCAGTTGCATACAAGAGTTTATTTTAAAAATCAAAGTGAAACAAGTAGGGCTCACATTTTTCATTGAAAAAACATGATTCACAAAATTTTTTCGTAAGCGCAACAAAATAATATCTCATAGTTAAGAAATGTATATAATCAAATCGCAAGCAAGACAACAGTGTTATTCACTTATTTATATATAGCGGTTTTGCAGTCAATATAAACAAAACACACCGTTAAGAGAAATTTCATACTTCTTCCTAAATTTTGGAATTTTAAAAGCAAACAGCGTCTCTTTTTCCGTTTCAAAATATGTGTGCGAAATGAATTGAAATATAGAGTTTTGATTTGATATTCGTAGTTAATTGTTTAAATATCGCCACTCGTGATTTTACATAAAAAGCATTTCTAAATTTGAAATTTTGGTTGCGAGATAATGTAAGCTTTTAAAATTCGTATCAAAACTTGAAAGATAGTAAGTAGAACACAGTATAACGAGATGATTAGTAATAAATACAATGCCCAATTACATCATTTTTCAATGGCATCGCACATCGAAATATGAAACAAACAAAATCTACTTACCCAAGTCAGCGGAAATCTTTCAGCTTACCATCTTCGGTAGAAATGAAATACTTGTTTGCCTTACTAACTCTCAACATAAAGTGTCATACTCACAAAGACTAAGGGGCGAAGCACCGCAGTTTCTTCACATACATTTGCATTCAGAAATATCAATCAGAGTTTTTCTTTGATACTATTAAACCTGATTATTTTCCTCTGATTTTTATAACTGTATCCTCATCTATTATGTCAAGATAACAAGTGAACACAGAATTCATGTGTTTTCTCATTCATTTTATCTCACTGCATATTATTATTCCAAATAACTTTTTCTTTAATTTTTCAAAGTTGAAAATCCTTTAAACTGTTTTATTTTATTATCATTTCTTATTTGTTTGTAAATTCTGTATATAGCTATTTTTGTTTTTTTCTACTGTAAATATTTTGGTATTTAATGAAATTCCCGTAACATGCCCATCAAACAGTTCAGTGACCAGAATGGTTATGGATAATGGGGTATGAGATGGTGTTCTGTTCTATAGCTTATATCCCGTGTATCAACAGCCTGGTTGTCGAAGCCGCTACATCATATGCGAAAGGACAGATTTTAATCTTAAATGTGTCTTTTTTTTTCTTTTTTTTTTAGAATTGAAACTATTATTCATAATTATTTTTTATTAACACGTTTTTCCTTTTTTTATACAAAAGCACACATTTATTCTCCTAATACTTGAATTATAATTTAATTTTTAAAAGACAAATTGTTGTAAATAAGGATGTGCGTTTTCTAAAATTTCAAAATTATTTAAATTAATAATTCGTAGATAATTTTAATTAATATGTTACACATTTTTTATGAATAAATATTTTTTCTTCGGATATTTGAGTTATACTTTCATTTTTAAAGCAAATTATAGATTAGAATTGAATAGCAATAATGAATTTCAGAATATTTTTTCTATATTATTTTTAACTTATTAATAAGATGCACCAAAAGGCTTTTCTTTCCTTTGTTTGAATTTGAGCGATCAATGAAATGTTGGACCATCTGCCTATGTATTGAATAACACCTGCTCATTGCCATTTCTTTTTTATTAATAATATCGAAAATGTTTGCTTATATATTTAATAAATTATTAGCAGCTGCTCTTTAATATACAATATAAATTCGTTTCGTTGAGTTAGAATAAATAATTTCTCACCATTAAAATCCAAAGATTTAAAGCTTTCCATTGTTTTAAGATGATAATAGTAATTTTAATTATTTATAGCTATTATGGTTAAATTTTAATTCTTTTTGTTTAAAAATTAAATTTTTAATCAAATATTAGGAGATAAATATTTATTTTTGCAAAAAAAAATGAAACATTAATTCAAACTATTTGTAAGTAATTAATCTAAATAATTTTGATAAAAATTAAAACAGGAAATAAAAATACACATCTTGGATTAAAATGCGATTTCCCATGTAAGGTGTTCTGACGCCTGGACATCTTGCGAGTTTTTGTAGCTATCGGCAGAGAGAGTGTTTAATAAAGCAGTCAGAAAACATGATACGTCGAGCCGGAGCGAGAAAAGTGTGTGTGTACTAAGTGCGTAAGGACGATGGTTCTTTCCCATAGTAAAAAGTGAGAATGTAATCTAAACCGGAGGTTTATTTGGTGAAGAACTGTGTTTTTAAGCGATTGCGAGTGCCAATCAAGAGTGCAGTGACTAATTCAAGGTGAGAACAGTTCCTTGGTTCGTAGTTTCGTTTTCAAACTAATATACTTGTAAAATGTCGTTGCTTAGAAATCTTTAAAAAGATGAGCTTGTGCTTTTCGCTGAAGAGTTAGGATTAGAGGTACCAGTAAATCCAAAAATTTTAGATTTAAGAACAATAATGGAGAGTAGTGACGTTTTCAAAACAGTTAAAGAATTTGTTCAAAAAGTAATTAATTATGTTTTAGAAGAAAAGAAATCTAAAAAAGATAACGAAAAATCTCAAATTGAACAAGAAAAATTGAAACTAGAATAAGAAAAACTTAAATTAGAATTTGAAAAAGTTAAGCTAGAGCAGCATAATAAAGAGCTTGAGTTAACAAATGATAAGAGTAAAATGGCCTCAGAACAATTAAAAACGATAGATATCGAGTCTTTTAGTATAGAAAACATAAATTAAAAGTATAAAAACTTTAACGATTATAGTCTCTTCTAAAACAGAAACATTCAATTTGTTCTTTCAATCAATAGAAAAGGCTTTCAAAATTAAAAATGTCGCTGAAGAACTTAAAGCCGAAATTTTATTAAATATTTTGGGGGAAAGAGCAGGAAATTTAATAGTTTACGTCAAGGAGGAGGAACTGGAAAATTATGAAAAGACTAAAGCGTTAGTGTTAAAGCAATTTCAGCCTACTCCTCAAGACAGAGCCGGCCTTCTCTATGAAGGGACCCGGATGCAAATAGCCATTTGGGGCCCTAATTTTTTGTGAAGTAAAAAAAATACAAACATGAACACATATTATTAATGCATGTTTATTTAATGTGTGATTTTGTTTTGCTAATACATCAATTATTTCAGAAAAATTACAATTTTTTGCAATTTTTTTTCGATGCTTAATATAGCAAGTGCATTTAAACGTTCTGAACACATGCTTGACCGAAGATAATTCTTTATTAGTTTTAATTTACTAAAACAGCCATCAGCACTTTTTTTAGTAACTGGCAATGTAAAGAGTAGTTTTAACACAGTTAATACATTCAGAAATAACTCATTATAATTATTATTTAGTATGTATTGCAATATGTCTTGTATGTTATTGACATCTCTTTCATTAAAAATTAAATCCCGTAGCAAACAAATTTCCTGGATTAGGTTTTCATCTACATCTTCGTTATAAAACTTTACCAAGATTTTGGAACATTTCTCTAATTTATGTTTTTCTAAAAATTTTATATCAGCGACTAATTTGAAATCATAAATAATATTTGGTATACTTTTAAATCTATCTTCTATTTGTTTAGTAATAGTATCAATTACAGTATTAAAGAAATAAAACCTAAATTCATAGACCGGGTTTTTTATAACTTCGTCTTCTGTTAATTCGGAATATAATTCGTTTTGAAGGAAAATGCTTTGAAAGGTTCAAATTATGTGCTACCACTTTTGCTTCGTCTAAAAATATGTTAAATTTTGTTCTTAAATTTTGGATTTCTGTTTAAATTTTATTGACTAAATTGAAAGCCGATCAAGAACAATTGTTTTTGTTTGAAATAGTTTATTGATAGTGTTAATTTTAGAAAATATTACAAACCATGCTATTAAATCTATATCTATCTATACTTATAATAAAGCTTAATGTGTGTGTGTGTGTGTGTGTGTGTGTTGGCGCTCTACAGGCCAGACCATTCAACCTACAGCTACCACATTTGGCACGTGTATATCTTGGAGGTCGGGAATGTGCACCTGGAGGTTATTTTTTCGAATTTTTAATTAAAATTTTATTTATTTAAAAATTAAGCGAAATTTTGGCGTGTTTTTTCTATAACTTCCGAGAATATTACCGCACAAAAAAGATTTTTACATGAAGTTAAAGATCAAAAATTTATCTTTTAAATGATACCAATGTTTTAACCTTAAAATTAAATTTCTATTTTTAATGAATTTTTAAATAAATATTTTAACTATATTTTTCAACAATTTTTTTCGTACAAAATAAAAATAAAATTTTAGCTGCACGAGCACGTTTCGAATTCATGGGAAAAAATTAGCGTTTTTCAAAGTGTTGCCATCAAGTTGATTAAAGCTCTAATTAAAAATAAATTAAATCTTTTTGGAAATGAAATCTGCAAAAATATAATTTTCGGCACGTGTCTGTAGGAAATGAAACAAATAAGAAATATTTTTTCTAAAAATTAAATTCAAGAAAAATTATTTTATAAACTTTTACACTCTCTATATTATTAATCCAATAAATCAGTTTCATTTTAAGTCAAGAACAGGATATCCATTCAAATCAGGGCCACACAGCTAATTTGTAAACCTTTAGTAAGACACAGATATTCTAAAATGGTCTAAATGGAAAATGATTATATTTTATGCAACTCGATTCAATAAATGCTCTAATAAATAACGAATTTTTTATTTTACATTACGCTTCTGCTGTGGAAATTACGAATAACAAAATGTTCTTGAAACACTAATATTTTAAATAAAAAGAGTTAATTTCCAATCAACTAAATCAATCACTTAAACTGACTGAGTTATGAAAATTTGAACATCACTATTCAATAAAAAAAAGAATAATTTTAGATTTTCCATCGATCGTTTCAAAGAAAATCAGCACGCAGGTTTCTCATGATTAACTGGCCTAAGTTTATGAAAATATTGAGTTTTTCTAAATTTTTAACATTCAAAACTTCATAAATAAGTCTTAGTTGATCGTAGAAAATAGAAACATTCATTCATTTATTTAAAATTTGGTGTGTCCAGAATATTTATCAGAATACCTTATTGCATTAAATTTACAATTCATAATTTCTGAAAAATATTTATAGGCCGGAACAAAATATTATTATTGATTTCATTTCAATCCTCTTGAAATCAAAACTAAAAACTGAATTTTATGCTGAATCTGAGAAATTTTTGTTGAATTATTCTTTGAGATATTACATAAATTATGAAAAATATTTTGTAGTTCACTTAAGACTTAAATACCGACTGATTCTGTTTGCAATACTCATATTCAATAATAATAATAATAAATAAATAGCAATAAAGATGATAAATAAAATAAAACGCTTGGTTTTATTAAAAAATATCTTTATATTAATTGCAATTTCATCATTTCCACTTTAATTTAAAGTTGAAGTTTTATCGGAAATGACAACAAATTAGCAAAATATATATAGTAAATTGAACGAACCGATCTAAACAATAGTATAAGTTTGGTATGACTATCAAAATTTGAAGATTAAAAATGTTTTGTTTGAGAATCTATTAAGAGACCAGTTACCTAAAATATTTAATTGAAAATTGTAGCGAGCGGTAATACTGGCGAACCGACTGGTCGCCAAAGGCGGCTAGTATAAAATAAATGGTATTTCTTGTATTGCATCGAATAAACGGTAAAAGTGAATTTTAGTGTGCACCTAGCTGCGCCAACAATGCCAATAATGCCAAGTCGCCAATCAAGATGGCGGACAAAGAAGAACAGTTACCATTTCCCGCCATCTAATTAGAACTTTTTACAGATAAGTATTGTTTTTGTTTTTTTCATACTGCCCGGTGCCTTCGGCATCTGTAGAAGGCATCGGGCAGAATTTTTTAATTTAAAAAAACATCCTACTGCTTCGCTAGCAGCGGGAGCGGGAACCTAGTAGCTTCGCTAGCACATTGGACATAAGGATTGTGTGGATAACATGAACTGTACATAACCAAGAGAAAAGAAAAAAACGGAGAAATAAGCAATCGGAACATTCTCCATACAAAATTTCAAACAAACACACTTTTCCCACCTTCATCAACGCGTAAAAAATATATTCCACTCACCCTTCATCCATTCTGCCGGTTCGATATCAAACCATTCTCAATACAAAATTTCAAACAAGTATCCTTTCCTAACTTCATCAACTCGTAATATATATATGCATATTTAACTCACCCTTCATCCATTCTACAGGTTCGAAATACTCCCGACATAACAAAATATGAAAGGAACCAACCGTTATAACACCAAAAGAATTACGAGAACTGCGAAGAATTCCATTGCAGCTGTCTTTTAAAGTGAGAATGCAGACGATTTTTTTAAAGCCATTTCTAACAATTAAAAATTGCAGAAGAATAAATATTTTCTGTTCGTATTCACATTAAAAAAAAGAAAGAAGAAAATAACTTTTAATTATAAGCTTAACTTTCTTTATTTAATAAATTTTAATTATAATAAAGAACAAAATTAAAATCTTTAATCGATATTTTTTTAATATTTTTAATTTAAAATTTTTCTTAATGCAATTGTAGTTTATGTACAACTCAACCATTGCAAAAAGTAGTAAACAAAACAGCAGTACGGTTCCTATAAGAGGGATCCGATGGGTTGCAATATTGGCGGCAAACAGCTGGTGCACACTAATCTTCACTTAGGCCGAATAAACTTTTGGCTCCGGATACGGCCACGGCCCTATTATTCTTACTTACATCAATAAATTCTTCTATGTCATTACAAGTTTGTTCAAACTGTGTATACACAGATTTTACCGAATCTGTTTTGGCTTCCCAACGAGTGTCACATAATGATTTAAGAATAATGTAAATGCTTTTGTAGAATTTCCCATCTTTTTGTAGATGTAGAAAATAAGCAACATAAGCGTTGTAATATCCCCAAAATTATTTTACAATACATACTGCTGGAAGTGGCATCGCAAATTAATAAATTAAAGGAGTGTGTGTGTGTGCAAAGCACATAAATTGCATGCGGGCTTAGAGAAAGTATTCTAGATTGTACACATTTATATTTTCCTTTCAAATTTCTACCGTTTTCGTATGCTTACCCTTTACAATTCATAATATCTAAATCAAGTTCGCTTCATCTTTCCAATAGAGTTTTTGTTAGTCCTTCATCAGTCAGATCAGTTACTTCAATAAACCCTATAAATGACTCATTTATAGTTAACCCTTTCTCTTCAAAATTTACATATCTTATAAATGATTGAAGTTTCTTCCTTATGGGAAATATCAGGAATACAATCCATTTGGATACTATAGTACATGGCTGCTTTTATATCGTGTTTAATTTTGTTAAGGACTTCATTTCCTAACGCAGGAATATTTTTTTTGTGACATATGTGCTAAATGATGCACAATTCTATTTTTAGAATTTATTATTTTGTTTATATGATCCATTAGCACAAGATCGTGTTTATTTAATAATTCGATTAAAGTTTTAAAAAATTCCATTATTAGACTTGTCTATCATTTCATGGGTTACTCGATGTGGAAAATTATTGCATGCTAAAAATAGAATCACATCTACAATTCTTTGAAATTGTAATTTGAGTCGTGCCGTTTCCTTACTTATATTAATTTGATTTGTTTTATCAATAGTCGAACATAAATTTGGTCGTTTTAATAATTCTTTCCAAACAATAAAGGAATTCATATGACAACTAGAGCGTTCATGATCTTGGATTATATTTGACAGCTTTCTCCAGTTATTATAGCCACCTATAAATCGTGCAGTTTGGTCATTTCCTTCTCTTTTGGAAAACAGTATGCAACAAAAACAAAATACGGAACCTTGCGTCTTTGAATAAATTAAGCAGCTGCGAAGTTGAGTTGAACCATTCGGAATTTTTTTTAAAGTAGTATGTGGTGGGAAATTTCAGCATTTTTAGCAAAAATTCCTTTGTGTTTCATAGGTCCAATTTTAACACAAAAGATTCTAAATTTATCAATTATAATACTAGGCCATGAGCATCATTTATATCCTCTTGATCATATTTGTTATTGTCATTTTCGTCATTATTTTCTGATTCGGTCACATTTATATAAACACACGATTCTTCAAGAAATTTCACCGTTTCAACATTTTTATTGCTAGACTGTGTACTTTGCGCTAAACTTTCTTCTTCAATTGAAGTTTCAATTGTTATTTCTGAAGCAATTTCTTTACCAGAATTACTTCGTAGCCAAGAAAACAGATCTACTTGTGACTTCTTGAAGTTTAGATTTTTTTTTTCTGATAATTTTCTTTTTTGACACTCAGAGGGATATTTCCTTGGCGTGGACGTGGTTATATCTAACAGTATTAAGCAGTTTATAGAATGAATTATCAAATTATTATATGCAATGCTATAAGCTATTACCTAGTAGGTGATGTAAGTGATTGTAAACCTATTTACCTTATATTAACAATATTTTGCACACCTTGCACAAGACTATAATGTATACTGTAAACTTCGTATATATCCAAATCCGCCGATTGTTACATTTAAACTTTTTCCTTAATTCTTTTCATTCCGGTCAAGGCCGGTGAATTAGTGATACAATGTTCATTGCTAGGAGTTGATCGTTTAATTTATCTTCGTTTTACTTTTTGTTTGAGCAACTTAATATAAACAAACATAACAGATGCACGCATAAAAAATATTACATTAGATGCTGAAAAAAGTATATAGCTGATGATTTACAAGTCCATTTGAACCCAACTTCAGCCTCGACTTTTGGCCGCCGCTAGCACCCAGAAGTCGCGTCGCTCTGTCTTAACATGTCTGAAGGGGATTTCTTTATTAATAAATCCCTCCTTTTATAGGTATCACTGCAATCATTGCCTAATAACGGCGTCAGTCGTAGCTCAGGAAAACTGGAAACAGACTTGTATACTTTCAGTATCTGTAAATGCTATTATTGTTCAGAACACTATTTTAATTCTTAATTACGGTGGGGCTCCACTCAATCGCGGGGGCCGGGTGCATAGCACCCGCCTCACTCCCCAGATGGTCGGTGCTGCCTCAAGAGTGTCTATATCAATTTCAGAAAGCTCAAAAATTAGCGACAGAAAACTATATTCAATTTGCATCTAGAGTTGCCACTATGTTCGAATACTATTGTCAATTGAGAAACGTAAGTGAATTTAATTTGTGCCAATTAATAGTAACAGATCAAATATTTAATTCTCTTGATCAAGAATTAATGAGTTATATCAGCATTAAACAAAGGAAAAATTGGTACAAACCACAAAATTTAGGTCGCGAGTTGGATTTGTTTGCATCATCAAAAGGTTCGAATAAAAATGAGACGAATTCAGGTTTTAGACAAAACAAATTCATTAAAAACAGATTTGAAAAAAAGGAGTTATAAAAATGTTGCTAGTGTTGTTTTTTTATCCGATGTTAATGAGTGAAAGTGTTTATTCTGTTTTGAAAATCACACAATGCCCTTTTGTACAAAATTTAAACAACTTCCTGTTGAAGAAAGAGTTGAGATAGTTAACAAGCAGCGTCTTTGCTTTCTTTGTTTAAAAGAAAAATGTTCAGCTATAAGATGTAAGGCAAAAACTTGTAAAAGTATGCAACAGGAAGCATTATACTTTTCTCCATTTCCCGAGACATAAAATGAATCGTCAAAATGAAAGTGATTCTATTAATGCGCATCAAATAGATAGTGAATAGTTCAGGGTCATCGCTTAATGAGAATGCGAAAGTATTTCACCCACCTTATCCCCCTGTTTTCTCAACTTTACAGACGCCAGACAGTTCGGGATATGCTCATAAATCGGTATTCACCATAAACAAAAATGAAAAGAGTAAAACAGTCTTTTTGAGCACGGTTAAGGGGACAGTAGACTTTGAAATAAGCAAAAATGGACGAAAACGTTCAATTTTTTTTATCGTTTCATCACCAAAATATATGTTTTATATTCAACTAAAATAGTGTTATAAAATGTATTGTTCAATATAATAAATATTTGTATCAAGAGAGAAAAAAGTACATCATAATGACTTTTCTCAAAATGATATCGTAATTAGATTCAAATATCTTTGAAATGTTCCAAATGTCTTAATTTTTGAAGACATTAAATGAAATTGATAATAAAGATTTCGGTCAAACATTAAAAGAAAATGGGTTATAGTTTTTTTTAAAAGAAAATGGGCGAGTTTTTTTAGATAGTTAAAAGTCGATTTTAGTTCAGAAAAGTATAAAATTCCTATAAAAATTCAGTAAGTGTGCATAAAAATATTTTTCAAAAATGAGCATTCAATTGGAATTACAAAATCATACGTAATTTTTTTTTCCAAATAAATTTACATTGGGTAGTAAGAAAAAAATAATGGGAAAAATTTTAAAAATTAAAACACCTGCAATATTTTAAAACTTTTAAAACATATATTTTTAAATTTTTTTAAAAGTAATATAATTTCTTTTAAAATGTTTTTTAAAGAAATTTGTCGTATTTATATTTTAATACATATGCATAAAAAATTTCATAACCTTAACTGAATAATTCCCAAATGTGTCTAATAGAGTCCACTGTTCCCTTAAGTGTCCATGCCACAAAAAGAAAGCTTCCTCAACTTCTTTTTATGCTCACCTTTCAGTATGATTTTTCTTATTATTATTCTACCTTCCACTAGCTTGTGCCTTTTCAATTTTTGCTCGATTTTTTTGCAGTCCCCTACTGTACTTTTCCTAACTCTGAAGCTATATTTTATACTGTTACACCAGAATCTAGTCGCTGTATAAAGCGTAATTTCTCCTCCATAGTCGCAACAACTTTTTTTCGTTTATCACCCATTTTGAAATCTTCACTGCGGCACACTTAAAAAACATTAAGCGTACCTCCAAGAACAATTTGCGAATCCTGTACGCACTATGCAGTTATGCTGGGTTTACACTTGGCTAGTTATAAGACGGCAAGTAGACAGCGCATTCGTAGAAAAACTGAAAAATGCTGTTTAGTCGATGGCAAGTAATTGTCCCGAAGGGACAACAACATGCCGATATATAGTATTTTTTTTTCTTACTGCGCGTGCATTTGTAGAATTTGGCGTGAAAAAATTGATCACTTATCGCAGATTAATTCCGACATTTTTTGCTCTTTGATCTTTCTAATGCAATGTTGTGTGTGTGTGTGTGTGTGTGTGTGTGTGTGTGTGTGTGTGTGTGT
>JAPMOR010048722.1:53370-80444 GCA_026543865.1 Argiope aurantia | reverse complement strand
ACTGTTGTTCGTGATTGATTGTTGATGTGTTCTTAATATGGGACCTACCTTACCTCAGCGTGATTTACAGGTAAAACAGTTCTACACTAGACAGTGTAATGCCATGAGTGCTCTTTAGCAAATTGGCATGTCTTATGTGCGGAACATAAGACATGCTGTTATGAACATCGAAACTGACAATTTACACACAGCAGTGGAGAACGTCATACACTGTATGCAATGTGTTGTACACAGGAAATGTCAGCATACTGAAAATTTTGCACAGCGTCCAGGGGATCCTAATGTTTATGTATAAAAGATTATTTTCTGTGATTTCATGAATTCATTCATACGCGCCAATATTTCCCCTATAGATAAATTTTGGTACTAATTATTTCTTCTGCGTAGTTCATCTTCCTATGCCTTCCACAGTTTGTATATGAAATGTAGTTTCATTCGTTCATTTGTTTTGGCTGCAGATGCCGCCAAACAGGGAAAGTTATTTTATGGCCATCCTGTATTAATTTATTTGTAATGACGGCCAGAAATGGGAATCTTTGTAATTTCGTAGTTTTTCTTCAAGAAAGAAACACATATTTTGAGAGTATTAACGATGTGTGGGACAATGCTTTGTGCAGGTTGGTTCCCTTTTGAAATATTATGGAGGAAACTGTAGAAAATATCTAGTGAAACGGTAGATTTTTTTCCTTGCAGTGACTCCAAATTTTTATTTTTCTGTGAGCTGCCCTTCATTGAAAGGATAGAAAGTAAATGTAGTGTTGTATCATTAGCTCGTGAAGTTGCTTCTGCAATTTTTCCATTATGTGGTGTTTTTGTTCTTAGCCAGTTAATAAATTTTTGAGACATTGACTAGCATTCTTCTAATTTCCCTATTCTTATTTGTCTCTTTTAACTACCAGACAATTGCGCAGACATATTTAACCCTTTATTTACCGAATTATCTTACCATCAATATTTTCAGTTTTAATTTTGAACCATTAGTTTAGTTTTGGTACAGAATAAACCCAGAAAGAAGAAAAACTTTTTTAATTAATTAAAATAATTAAATTAAGTTAAATTAATAATAAAATATTTTTAATGTTATTTTTAGTTGATATCTACTGCTTTCTATTGGAAATACATTCTTTGTGTTCTTTCAAATACTGTTAGAAAAAATAGTCATATTGTGAGATATTAGCCAGATTTAAACGGTACTTTAAAGTACCGTCGTTGAATAAAGGGTTAAACTAAACAACAATGTTAGTCATAAAATGGTGCCTCTACTATTATCAAACATAAAACATTGAAAATCATTTCATTATAAAAATACAAAATTGCCTAGAAATATTATAAAAATTCAACTTACCAAAATTGGCAAGATTATCCAAGTGCTTTCACCACGTGTCTTTTAATTAAATCCTTGAAATATTACAATCAAATAATCTTATTGTTAACATTTGCGTTTTTGCCTGTTTTCATAAACATGAATATGCGGAAACACAAGTAGAGTGATTGCATTGCTGTATTTACATTGTATCTTAACCTAAGTTAAGCATGTTAAAAATATCAGTTCTGGCCTTTATTCATGTTGATGAACAGAGACATCTAGATTCTAAGAAGTTTAGTTTAATTATATTAACGTCCCGTTTTAAAACAACACTAGGTCTATTTTGGTATGGACCTCGTAATTTTGAACCACGGTCAGATAACAAGGATGACACCTGAACTGGCACCTCCCTCTCCAAATCTCCAAACTTCCACGCCCACATCAGCAGGAGGACGTTTGGCCCCGATGGATTTAATATACACCAGACCTGCTTACATGGCAATTCTACGGTAGAATCGACCTGAAATTCTCCGGTGTCGAAGCCGAGATTTCACCACCAGGCCACCGCGGCCCTCTAGTCTCTTATAAAAGACAAAATCTAATATCCAAATTAAGCAATAAAAGAGCGAAAAAAATTTTAATTTGAAAATATAATTTCTTGTGGACAGAATTTTGAATCCCCAATTCCTAGTGGTCCCTGTACAATGGTACATGTCGCACCTGCCTAGTTTCAGTACTAATTATGTTGCTTTTTTTTTACTATGTTATTCGTCAACTGATATTTTTACTTCAGCAACTAATTTAGGTTTTACCCATTTTCTTAAAGCAGTTCAAAGCATCTAGTTATTTGTGCAAAAAACCTGTTTCAATAAATAAAGTAGCATTTGCTAGAAAATATGAAATAATAAAATATATAAATATATTTCATTTAAGTTTATTTATTTATTTACAGCCAGTCACAGCGTTGCCATTCCATTTATGCTATGCGTGAAGATATGACATATTAATTTATTTTACCTATGAGAAACTTCATATACATGTAAGTAAGAAAAAAATGTAAAGACATTAAAAAAAAAGTTCTTCGAATTTTCAAGGCAATGAAACTTAAGGCATAGTAATTATATCATTTTTAAAAGTCTATAGTTATTAACAATTTCAAAAACTTATAGAAAGAAACAATGTTTGCATATATTATTGTTAATTTACAATACATATTTCGAAAAATGGTGAGATTTTTCTTGATAATTTAACAAAATTTGATTTTTTGAAAAATAAATTATAGACAAATAAGCTGAGACATATTAATAATCGAATCCTTAATTTTTCTCAGTTTTAGGTGGTTCGGGACAACTTATTTTGCTGATTTCCACTTTTATACAGCAAAGGATTTCTTCTGTTTTCATAAATGCAGTCAAGTCGAATATTAAGAACTCCTGATCGTTTGAGTTTCAATGTTTATTCTTTCCGTTCGTAGATGGAATACAAATTTGACCATGTGTGTGTGTGTGTGTGTGTGTGTGTGTGTGTGTGTGTGTGTGTGTGTGTGTGTGTGTGTGTGTGTGTGTGTGTGTGTGTGTGTGTGTGTGTGTGTGACGTTTACATCTTATGAGTCTTTCCTGTCATCGCTTTTCATGCGTAATACACCATTTTGGGTAGGTACGAGAAGCAGGTGTGGGGTGAATAAAATTAAATAAGAAATAACTCCCAGTATATTATCAGAAAAGAATCGTTGAGGTTCAGCCTCAGAAGACTGGAATCTTTAGAAGTTATGTATTTCCTCACTTTCTATCAGGGCGGAAATTATTTCATTCTCAGAGACGATATTGTTAAGTTTCATTGTCGATCAAAATTCGTATAAAAATATTCTCAAGTCAGACAATTGCCAGAAAACGCGTGATTTAAAAATTTATTAATAAAATACTTTAATAAATTAATAAGAGAAATCAGATAATCTAGTAATGTCTTCGATGTTGTTATAGGTTTACCAATAAGTATTAGCAGTATGTGTGAAGGGTTGCTCGAATTTTTTTTTCTTCTCAACTCTTTTCAAATCTTTGAAAACTGCAAGTAAAATTTTTCTTAATAAATCGTCTTTAACCAATTACAAGCATTTTCTTCTGATGTAAAGTTATCTACCAAAGCAGTTCAAGATGTTATGCGATATTTTTATTAAATTTGTTGAAAATTGAAATTAACTCTCATCTTGTTTAGGTAGCAGCTATACAAAGCCGACAGATATTTGAAAAAGCTTGCATTATTTCAGTACCTTCATCCGACTTAGATGATATGTTATTAAGTCATTTATTTTTAAATAGATGGCGCCATGAACTATACGTTATAAATAAATAAAAATGCCTCTGGAGAGAGAGGTTTCATCCTCAGTTAGAGGTGAAATTAACATAACAATTAAATAGCGCCAAAATTTATTTTATATAAAAGTTAACTTTTACCATCTTTCAACAATTTAAATATGAATTGTTAACCTAGTATTATTTTACTAAGTAATAATAAATGAAATAGAATGCAAAAATTTAAATGGAAGCAAAAAAAAAAGCATTTAACATGCAAAAAACATTCTAAGACACATTCCACTGAGATTATTTTCTCCGAAATATAAAATTCCGAACTTTTCCACAGATTCAAATTTTTTTTTTTTTTTTTTTTTTTCTGTTTTTTATCCCTGCAACATTTTTTGCTATATGTCATTAGCTCATTTAACTAATAATAGATGGCACCACGAACAATAAGTTATAATAATAATATCGGTGGAGATAAAAGTTTTTCATTTTCAGTTTTAAAATGAAATTGAGATAACAATTAAACAGCATCAAATTTATTTTACATAATAGCTAACTTTTAGCTTTTCTCGACAATTTTAACATGTGATATTTATCTGGTATTTAAATCATAAAAAATGCGTAGAAGCAAATTGAATGCAGAAACCTAAAAGGGAACAGAAATGAAACCAGTTAACAGGCAAGTTAACAGACAAAAAAAAAAAAAAAAAGTTCAGTAGGGTATATTCCGCTGGGACTATTTTCTCCGAATATCAACTTTCGAACACTCTCACTGATTCAATTATTATTATTATTTCTTGTAATATTTTTTTAAACAAGACTGGAGAAGAAATCTATCACTTTTGCTTGTTTTCGCAGGATTTGCTCTCTTTCCAGAGGGCTTATAATCGTAAATAAATTGTGAGAAAAGTACATTACAAAATACCGTATTTATTGAATATTTCAAAGCAATTATAAAATCACTTAATCTTTGTCACTGGGTTGGCAACTAAGGGATTGTGGATTTTAAATAAAAAGGTAAGATTTTGTTTAAAAATATAACTTTATCTGATTAGGTATTTTCCGTTTTGGTCGATGACCTTCTGACATCTTTCAGGCGATGTCATAATTCCATGCTCATAAAATTTCCGATTTTTGCCAGCAAGAAACTGAATTAAATAGGATTTTATATCATCAGCTTCCTTAAAATTTTACCGTTTAAAGAGTAATGCATAAATTGAAATAAATTGTAATCTGCAGGCGCTAGGTTAGGGCTATATGGTGGATGCGACAACATATCCCAACCAAGTTTCAACAATTTTTAGAGAGTCACCAAAGATGTGAGATTTTGGTGACTCTCTAAAGATTTTCCATTATTATGCTGAAAACGACACCCTTACGATTTGCCAATTCTGGCCGCTTTTCTTGAACTGCAACGATCAGTTTGGTAAGTTGTTGAATGTATTAGTTTGAATTAATCGTTTGGCTTCTTGATAAAAGTTCAAAGTGCAGAATTCCTTTATGAATTCCTCCCCAAATTGACAGTATAATCTTTTTTTGGAGAATCTCAACTTTTGGTGTCTTTGGAATAGTTCATCTTGCATCACCACGGTCTTTTTCAATTACCGTTGTTATAAACTATCCACTTTTCGTCGTCAGTAATTAATCGTTTCAGAAGGAGATCAATTTCGTTGCTTTTCAGAGGCAAATCACAGATGCTAATGCGTTGCGTCAAATGAATTTCCTTAAGTCCATGATGGATTCATAAATCGAGTTTTTTGCTATAGTTAAGCTGTTTTAATTTTTTTAAATGCATGTATGCGATGCATTGAGCTTCTCTGGAATCTCACGTGTTACTCTATGACGATTTAAATCTATAATGGCCTTTATAAGGGTATCATCAACTTCAATTGCACGGCATTTTGTGCATTTTTCAGTGAAAAATCATCAGAAAGAAATTTGGCAAACCAATTTTGACACTGCCTTTCTTTCAAGGCTTCATTCAATATATGGCACAAAACTTCTTGTGGGCTTGCGATGCGTTCTTGCCTTTTAAGGATAATACAATAAAATATGTCTGAATTGTGAGCCTCAGTCTTTCATTTTTAAATTGGGATGAAAATAAAACAGCAACAACTAATCGATACATTTTCTTTTTTTTTGCTAAATTAAAGATGGAAGTCCAAATAACAAAAAAACAAAATAGGTTAAGTATATTGACAAAGCAAAGAATTGTGCTAAGACAAACTATTGACAAAATATGCTATCCCATAGCTTCCAACCCAATATTACTCATATAATACGTTTAGCAAAGTACCAAAAAATGTCCGTACCGGAAAATAAATCAGTTTAGTCCAAACGTCCTATTTCTAAGCGATAGAAGAGCGAAGCTCGTAGTTTTGGAAAGTGACCAAACAACTAGGATGATACTTGAGGCAACATCCAAATTTCAACACCGTACCAACGAAAGAGCGCTTGACTCCTGACAGTGAATCTTCGTTGTAATCGGAACCCGAGTCCTTGGTTCCAGAACCGAAACTTTACCAGCAGTTCATGCAGCCCAAGTGGAAGCTGAAAGAGAGCACAACTATTGCAAGTATTATGAAAAATTAAAGAACAAAACAAAAACAAAGTATACGGTGAAATTAACCAACGACATTAATACAAAAATAAATTCAGTTTCCTAATTTTATACATTATTGTTTTAAAGTATGGAACACATTTGACATATATCTTAGTATTTGTCATATACAGGATTATTGGGACAAACTTTAAGGGGAGGTAGGAGGCATCACAAGGATTTAGATTTGCTTGCCATGGTCGGAAACGTCTTCGTTCGGCGCTAGGTGGTGTTGTTAACAAGAGCAATGGAGGAAACAATTGAGCTATGTTTGTTCGCAAAAGAGTATGGAACGAGCTGGCAGATATGCACCTGATTTAAGGATTGGCAAAAAGAAATGCATGAGCAGCAGAAAGATTCTATCGCGAAAGGTGTCCACAGACAGATGCACCAAACCACCGGATGTTTACAAATTCGCATCACCTTTGTGTGAATATGGATCATCATGAGGTAATAAACATAGTGAGGAAGGGACACGAGTGACTCAAATTCCCAGCATGGAACAAAATGTGTTGGATACCGTTTGAAGGAATCCCAGTACCAGTGTAGAGCCGTCGCTGCTGCCTTTGGAGGATCTTGTAATAGTGTTCATCGTGTTTTGCAACGTGAAGACCTGCACCCATACCATCTCTAAAGAGTACCATCACTGCTCCCCACAAATCATCCTGTGCGTGTGCATTTTGCACGGTGGTATCTCGACCAATGTTGCCAAGAAGCACATTTTACATCCTACATTTTATTTACAGATGAAGCGTACTTCACGCGAGAGGGTGTGTTCAATCACCACAATGCGCATTTATGGCTGGCGAGAATCCACATAAATGCGCATCCCCATACATTGAATTTGGGATTTTAAAGGAATACCTTCTTCTAAACAGAAGCTATCTCCTGTAGTGGCGATGGTTTTCCCCATAGCTTTTGATGGATGACATGGACTTTCTTTCCTCTATGGTGTCAGTGATGGTCTGACGCTGTTCTGCGAAGCAGAGCAGTGTCCTGGTAGAGAAGGTGGAGGTGAGATTAGCGCCGTCCAATAATAACAGCTACGGGGGGGGGAGGGGGAGTTGAGTTGCAGTGGAGATCGGAGAGTGTAGCCGGTAGAATTTGGATTTTTAGTTCAGGATAAACTATTGTTTGTTCGGAGCCAATTAGCACGCTTTAAATCAAGGATGTAGGGGATGGTCTATTTTTAAATAATTAAAACATTTCTTGCCTGTTAATTTTAGGGTCAGGGTTGTATTTTCCAATTGATTTAATTGCCTCTTTATTGTGGTTGTCGATTGTGCCTATTTTGCCTGTCGATTTTGCCCAGATGCCGATTTGAATGAATTTTGCCTTGTCATTTTTTGGCCAGAACTGCGGTGTTGACAGCATATAAATACAACATTGTGTTGAACTGTTTTAGTATAGTGTTGATGTAGCAGGAAAACCGAAATGGCCCCAATTTTGAGCCTTGTGGGACGCCTGCTTGCATATTTTTTTTTTAAATCTGAAAGTTCATTTTTCTCTCTAGCCTAAAACTCCGATCGTTGAGGTATGAAACAATAATTTTTACAAGATAAATTGGCGTTTGATTTTTGATCAGTTTTTAAATTAGTCCATTAATCCAAATTAGCCCGATCAAAGGCTTTTTCGATATGTAGGACGAAAGCTCCTGTTTTTTGCTTATTTTGAAATCCTGGTGTGATGTATTCTGTTGCTCTGATGAATTGATGTGATGTGCAGAGACTTGGTCTGAAGCCAAATTGTTCAGGACAAAGAATGTTGCTTTCTACAGGATGTTAGTTAAACCTTTTTAATATTATACTTTCAGCAATTTTGCTAAGGGACGAAAGTAGTGAAATAGGTCGGTAACTGGAGGGATAAGTGGGATCCTTTCCAGATTTGTAAACAGAAACGACTCTGACTGTCTTCCATCGTGCTGGGAAGAAACCAACTTCCAAAATCTTTTGCACTATCAGGATGAAAATGAGTATGATATTAAGGGGGAGTTTTTTAAGAATGGTGTCAAGACCAGGCGCTTTGCCATTTTTAAGCTTTCTGATGTTTTGTAGGATTTCTGTTGGTTTGGGAAAATCAGTGTTTACGTTTAGATTTGAGTTGTCTCGTGACGCCATCTTTGTGTTGAGAAAGAAGTTAATAGTTTCCTCGATCTCGAGTTCGGTTTCCTCCTGTGACAGTAGATTTAATTTAAATTGATTCTCCAGGCTATTTGCCAGGAAGTTTGCTTTCTCGAGGTCGGTTTGTGCAATTCCGGCCAGATCGTTAAAGGTCGGAATGTTAAGTCTCTTCCCCCTTTTTAAAGGTCTTGCAAAGTTCCAGACGTTTTGGTTCTCTAGGTTTAAGTTTGATAGTCCAGCGTTTCTCAACCTTTCAGAATTCGTGGCGCAGTTTTCAATCAAAATTTTCATCTCGCCCCCCACTTACAATAAAATGTATACAACAATAATGTATATTGAGTATTTTGGATTCTGTTTTTAAATTGTTTTTAACTAACTGCCAAAACAAGAGAAAAAGCGTGCCAACGTTGGCGAGAAACCACATCTTGCATTTTGGATAAGCGGGGGTGAACAGATGAAGCGAATGAAAGCGGAGAAAATTTAAATATTATATTTGAAATGAAAGCCTAACAGGGAGATAACGTTGAAAGAATATAAAAGTACAAAATTCGTTAATGAAAGTTAACATAGGCGGGGTGAGCTAAATTTAGAAACTGGGAATATATTTTTTCGAATAATAAAAGAAATAAAACAGAAGCATGACAAAACAAAAGTGAAAAAAATAGCAATGTTTGTGGAAGGGAATGCACACGACCTATGCCGTCTCGAGCATGCTCCGAGCAAATGTTTTCTCACAGGAAGAAGGAAAATGTTCGATAACACAAGTTTCAATTCCAGCCAGTCTCATTGGAGTCGATCCTTTTATCGCTATCGAATCTATCGTGAATTTGTATGTTATATATGTTTTCGTGTTCATTGCAATTCACCATATTAAATATTCACGGCAGCAGATTTATGCAGATTCATGAATAAATTTTTAAGCGAAGTAAGCAAGCATTAGACGATAGCCAAGCATCAACAAGTACACAGACGAGCGTGGTTCCGAAAGTAAAATCAAGGAAATATTCTCAAAAATACTTAAATTTTGGGTTTACCAGTACTGAAGTAAATGAAGAAGAAAGGCCCCTGTATATCATTTGCCGCAGGCAGCATGAAACCTAATAAACTGAAACGACAATTGGAGATTCTTTATAGTGAGTACGTCAACAAACCCAGAGAATTCTTCGAATTAAAATTAAAATCATATAAAAAGTAAAAATCATTTTTTAAAGAAACTTTTTCTGGGAATAAAAAAGCTTTCATTGCATCTTACAAAGTTCATAAAATAGCCAGATGTAAAAAACCTCACACCATTGGTGAAGAGCTTATTTTTCCAGCAGCAATTGAGATTGTAGAAACTATGGTTGGAGATAATTTTTCAAAGCAATTGCAGTCCATACCTCTTTCAAATTCAAATGATACTGTTGCTCGTCGAATTGGCGATATAGCTGAAGATGTACATTATCGGCTTTTCTCGAAGTTGTGTGAGAAATTGTTTTCAATACAGCTTGACAAAGCAACAGATAGTAATAAAGATGCTCATTTAATTGCCTATGTTCAAAATTGTGAAAATATGTCAGTAATAGAAAAACTACTTTTCTTCAAACCAGTAGAACTCATAACTTCAGCGCTCGCCTTATTTGCTATTTTAAATGATTTTATGAACGAGGCAAACATAGAAGGGAAAAATTGCATCGAAATATGCACCGATGGTGCTCGTTCAATGTCCAGAAGATTCCAAGGTTTACAAGTACTTGTAAAACAAAATTCGCCTCAGTGCACACATTGCATGATCCACAGAGAAGCTTTGACTTCGAAAGAAATGAGTCCTGGTTTGAATATTGTGTTAACTACGGTTGTAACCGTAATAAATTATATAAAAATGAGACCCCTGAAATCGAGAATCTTTTCCGCACTTTGTAAAGACATGAGTTCAGTACATTCAGCGTTACTATTTTATTGCGAAGCAAGATGGTCATCACGTGGGACATTTTTTTCAACGTGTTTATGAATGAAGAGAAGAAATCGCCATTTTCCTAGAAGAAGAAAACAGACAGGAGGCCTAGAATTTTCGCGATGGTTTATTTGTGGTGAAATGGAAGTACTTGGTCGACATATTCTAGAAATGAAATAACTTGAATCTTCAACTCTAAGTAGCAAATACAGATTTCTTGGATACGAGTGATAAATTGAATGCTTTTTGTATAAAATTGGAATTGTAGAGCAGAAATTGAAAGCAAAAAATCTAACAATGTTTGCAAATGTGGATAATTGTACTAAAACTTGTAACCCTGTAAAAATTGTTTTTGTAACCATTGAAAATCATGTAGCCATGCTGGCAAAGAATTTTAAAAAGTATTATCTTGCTGACGGCAAACTGATATTAAGTGACGAGTCGATCCATTTCATAAGACTTCCGAAGGACTCTCAATGGATGAGGAAGAAACATTCACGACAATCACGAAACTAAAAGACAATTTAGTAATCAATCACTATTTGAATTTTGGGCAGGATGATTTTTCTGCACTCAAAACAAGGCCGTTCTATTACCATTCAACATCCGACCTTTGTGAAACTGGATTTTCTGCTGTGGCTTCTTTGAAGACAAAATATAGAAACAGAACTGAGAGTGGTTATTTCTAATACTAAACCTTCATTCGAAAAACTTCGCTTTGCAAAACAGGCCCAAGAAAGTCACTAAGAATTATTAAATTTGTTTTTAATTTGGTATGTTTTGATGAAGTAAGTTTTGATTTATAAGTGGTTTTACTTAAATAAGTTGTTATTAAATATGTCGAAATGTATTTTGTGTATGTGTGCTTTCCTTTCAGTCAGAGAATCATTTTTTTTTAAATATTTTCACTTGGATATTCCCACCACCCCTTGTGTGCTCGCGCCCCCCTAGGGGGCGCGCCCCACAGGTTGAGAATCGCTGTGTAAGTCAATTTGCAAATTCGCTGGTTTCTAAATTTTGTGCTAGCCGGATAATTTCGTGGTTGAGGTTATTTAATTATCTCTTTCATTCGGGGTATTTAAATTTTTGGTACAATTGACAGATCCTATTTCTCTCGGCATTCAAATTTTTGGAGGGTGCGATCAACGAACGGCTTCCTGTTAGTCATCGGGTTTGAGTTTCGGTTTTTGGCATTTATTATTTCAGTTTCCATTTGTTCAGCTAGTTTATCTATTTTTCCCGGGTTGTCGATGTTTGTGAAGGTGCTACTTAATTCATTTTTAAAAGCTTTCCAATTCATTTTAAGTCAAAAAGCGGACGTAAATAAGGTTTTCTATTGGGATAAATGACGGAATTTGAGTTCAGAAGTAAGGAAATGAAGTTAAGTTCATGAGTGGTTTCTGCAACCTTATCACGCAGTTTACAGACAACATGCCAATTTATAAATATTAACATATTAAGAAAGACATAAAATAATTATTTAGCCGATTCAGAATTTTAAACAAACTCACGATTTTAAACAAAATTTTTCCGTGTGCTATAAAATGTGCTTCTGTTAAACTTCTTCCTTTATTGCATCATACCTTTTAAGTCACATCTCTTCCACTAATCGAATCAAAAGAAATACAAAGCACAGTTTAAGTCCCTGTTAGCACAAAATGCCCGACAATATTGTTATGATATCTGTACGATGTTGGCGGGTATTCAGAATGTCGAACAACATCGTGGAGATATCGTAAAATATCTTGTGCTAATAGGGGCCAATGTAAATTAAGAGGCGGAGATTGTCGCCGAAATAAAGTGCGGAGAGTTTTTTAGAGAGAAGAGAAGAAACGAATTGCAGAGGAAGGTTGGACTACGCCCACGAGTTCGGATTCTGAGAAACTACCCATGGAGTTGTCATGTTGACATGATGGAGAACTGACTTCCAAGCAAAACCTTCGAATTTGACTGTTGTATCTCCTACTACAGATGTAAATAACTATTTATTTAACCAAGATTAGAACAAGTTGTTCTTTGTATATATAGGGCTGTAAAATAAAGAATTGTCTGGAAATTCTGCTTCGTTATTTGATCAGTCTAGATCAGGACATTACAATAGCTATTCGAGGAGCTATGCAAAGACTGTTTCAATTCGAATTGGATATGCCTGCACTTTAACCTCCTCCCACATACGAGGAAAGGAACAAAATGCGAAAAAATATCTGCTGGTAAATCCAGGAGAGAAACAAACTTTGAAAAAAAACATACACACGAAAAGAGAAACAAACTGTGAAAAGGAATCCCATGATGACACGTGATTGAATCACGTGACTTCCGATCAACGACTATATAAAAGGACTTCAACGCCGTCAGACACATACACAGTTTCGTGCATTCAGCAGACGAGCAACTCTTTTCTTTTATTCGTGTATCCAGCTGACTCTTTCCTCTCCTTCATGATAGCTCCACCACTTCAAGAGATTCCAGACGTTTTTCCCAAGCCGACGACAATAGAGTCAATGCTGTTTCTTTTGGGACCTTTACAACATCTAACGAGTAAAGACCCTTTCTTGTATTTGCAAGATGTGACCTGTTTTTCGTTTCTCGCCACCGAGACGATGACATGGGAGACGTTGGGATTGTGATGAAATTTAACCAGTTCTATCCAGGCCCACCGAGGATTTGGGGCCACGAAATCTTGCAAAATAACTTTGTCAGAACCCGACCCGTTTCTGCCCGACAAGATTGATTTCACTCGGTTGTATGAAAGGTATGCCAAGCCCGTACGAATCGGAGGACGCAACACTGACATGAGAGTCGGGTATTATTTGAATAGTAAAATCGAGTTTTTAATCAAGGTGTATTTCACCTTTGGTCTTCGAACAGTGCCCGAGGGATACGTGCACGTCTACCGCGACTCCCAAGCACCGATTCACTTTTACAAACTTGACCCATGCAAGCTGCATGTTCGAAAATTTCGAGAGGCCGAGAGATGGTTTGACAAGAACGACCAGTGAGTCTATGACCAATATGTGCTTCGGCCCCACTTGGTGTATGTAGTGCCTTCGGGTACCACGTATACCATTTTGATAATGCAAAAGACACTATTTACGATCCAGGTGTAGCCTGCAGATGTTGCTACTTGTTACAAATTGGACTTGAAGGCTTCAGATGTAGATGGTTGAGATCGTTGTTGATTGAGGGACGAGACGACATGTGAATCTGGATTTGAAACGAAAGAGAAAGAGATCGTTGGACGACGAATCGAAGTAGCAATTCGAATTTATTGGATTTGTATAACGAGTTGAAGCATCAACAACACAAGTCATATGATACGTAGTTTCCCCCATATTACGACAACGGCCCGCAGCCGGTTCCGGTGTAGAATCTGAGCACCAGCATGGAAAGCATTTTGAAGATTGAACAGTTGAAATTTCGAATCAAAGAGTTGGAGCAAAGACTCTCAAACTATGAAAATGTAAATTCACCATGCAGTGCTCAGAGTTGGTAAATATTGTGTGTATATATTATTGAATTGTATTAATTTGTATAAACGATTTCATTTTATTGTTTGATTGTTTCAAAGTATTTTATTTTATAAAGTGTATAAATAAAAGAGGTTGATTTTTTTTAATTATGGTGTCGTTATTTGATGGCTCTATATCAATTGATTTTGAAATTTTAAATAAATAGACAAGCTTTTTAACCATACCAAGAACTGTTTACCATTTTAAATATAGTCTTCCCCCTCACAAATCATTATTGATTCCTCATGGGATAAAATATAAATCAATTCCCATGAATCTTGAAATTCTTTCACAAATCTTTATTAATTCGTCAGAATATAAGCGTGGTTCTTTTTAAAACCATCCCCAGGAATTTTGAAACAGTACTAAACGTAAAAAGTTTTTATATGTTTTGAAAAACAAAATACACATCTCCATCCCACAAAACAAATTTGTTTAAAAAAATACGAATCAAACATATCTTGCGGTATGTGTACAGTTTTTTTTACAACAACGCAGCTAGTATCAGCTGGCGATATTACCTATATCTAGGAATGACAAATATTTTAAAAATGGTTATTATGTAAGAAATATCAAAAAGTCACATATACTAGAGATCAATACTTTTCAAAGAAAGGTGCGATTCAATCCTTGATATGATTTTACTGATGATATTTCGATTACAGGTCCTGGATCACGATAGAAAATAACAATCGATACGATTTGTCCAATTAAAGCTAAGGAACAAAAATTCATACGTAGGAAAAGTCATTTACACACTAACTCACGTTCCAGGAAAAGATTCCATATCCCTCAATTGTTGTTGCGGGAGTTACTGGTAACAAGCAGATAGTTCCTCATTGCACAAAGAGACCCTAGTGCGCTTTCAGTCTGGAACATTTCGCTCTCTTTCCCTGCACTTTGTTTTCGGGGGCTCTTTGATGTCTGTTCATTTTACCGACAATTTGCGGAAAGCTACCAATCGGCGTCCACAGGCGATAGTGGTCCTATAAAGACCTTATCACACGGGCAATTACCGTCTACACTTTCGTGGACAAACGCGCACGGAAAAATGTGTGTAGTGACGTCACGTGCGGATTTGTTGTATGGTAAACCTAAAACACAGGTGTACTTTATGGCTAATTTATCGCTCTTTATTCGCTTTTTCTGTTTAGTGAATATCTGTAGTTTACTCATTTCGTTAGTGGGATTCCTGTTCATACATTCCGTACATTATATCCTGGAATATATTACTGTTCCATCAATTTTGTTAATTTTTCAGTAATAATGACAGGTTTATGTACAAAAAGAATCTAATAATTGTATAATGTATCTGTATTGGTATTTTATAGATTAAATTGTAAAAATCAAATTTAACACAGATATGCTAAAAAAGCGATTTTGTGAGTTGGATGTGCAATTAATTTTAAAAATAAAAACTTCACTATTATTTATTAATTAAAACATTAAAGAATAACAGAATCATTCATATTCTGCAATTCCCTCAAATGTACTATACAATGTGCTGAACAATATTTCAACGGTAAGAAAATGAATTGATCCTTATTAACTTTCACAACTGCATAGGAATTAAATAATTTTTTAACTGTATGGAAGATGTTAATTACATATTTTAGAAATTCAAAAATTCCACCATTATTTTTTTAAATTAAAGATTTAATCTAATCAAATACAATTCACAAAAAGAAGACAGTTCACATAAATATTGGTAATTTTTAAATGCTGAAAATAAATTTTCTTGGCTTTGATGACTATCTACAGGTGTCAATATCTCTTATCTTCTGATAAATATTGTACGAATTTCTTCGTGTAACATTTTTCTTTAATAATGAATATTCAGTGGATTTCAAATAGCCGGCTTTTCATGAATAAAGTCGTTCAAAAGCCATTTTTTAACAAACCACCATACAACATTTTTTGCCGTCTTTTAAGGAGTGATTCGGAAATGTGTTTACAAATTAGTTTCATATTGGCGTCAATCGCGCCATTCTTGGTAACCACGTCACTACCAAAGCCATGCACGATTGGTTGAATTTCGTTTGCAAACAATCTTTCCGTCACTATCGTCTACACTTTCAAACCGGTTGAAAACAGTCCACAATGACGAAAATCCTGCTTGACCGGTTGCCTGCGGGTATAAACGGAAAACTGTCCACGAAAGTGTAGACGGTATTTGTCCCTGTGATAAGGCCTTAATGGGTCAGATGGCAGATAAACGACCATATCCGTAAAGGCAAAGGCCGTCAAAACGGGACTATCCTGAAGCCATGCCTGATAATGACTATTGCTAGAAGCAATAAGCTGCTAATCTCATTTTGCATAAACCAGATTTCTTTCACCCTCAAACTTCCACAGTAAAATATTTATTATTACTTTTTTCTCTTAAAAAGGTTTCTGCAAACATTCAATGTTGCAAGTAAATTCCATATGTGATATCCCTTAAACGGATATAAAGCCATAATTATTGTCATATATTTAATATTTTTCCATGACTGAAACGATATGATGTTCACATAATTAAATTGTTTGTGCCCGGTTAGTAGAATTCTGCTGCCACCAAAGAATGCCCGTTTTTTTAAAGAGATGTCTGATTTATTTTTAAGTCCTTTTAAAAATAAAAGTGATTTTTCAATAAATGGCCACATAAATTTCCCGTCATAGATATTTAAATACATCTTGGATGAAATTCATACAAATGTGAATACTTTTTTTTAAATGTGTGACAGAAAATCTAACAGTTGGCATAACGTATATATCAATGATTTTTATACTTAAGTAATATAGTTGGCAGTGTGGTAAAGAAAACAGTTTCGCTTATTAAAATTTCTAAGCGTTTACTATAATATTAATTTTATTTTCAGTGTAAGGTAGATTTCTGCTTAGCGGAAAAAATTATAATTTCGCATTAAAATGATTTACTTTAACTAATTATTGTTCTTTTTTTTTCAATAAACTATTATTTTAAATATTTGAAACTGTAATGCAAATAAATAAATTGCCACTTTAACATAAATATTCTTATTTATTTTTTTTATTATTATTATTATCTTGCTAAAAATTATTTGAGAAGTACATAAAAGACAAATAAAATTATTGGTTTTGTAGACTCAAAAATATCATAACTCATAAATTTGATATAAATTTGTTTTTAAAAATGCCGATAATGCTAAGTCTTAGTATATAAAAAAATCATATAAAAATGAAATATATGAAAATAAAGGAACAGAAGAAAACCAGCCTTTTGACTATCAGTCAACTATATTCAAAAAGGCTTGTAACCCGCCTTTTGACTTTTATCCAACTGTATTCCAGTATGTAATGTCTACTTGTCATTTTTACTGTGAACTTTATTTTTTTTTTAGAGAAAGTTTTAATAAGACAAACAAACAGAGTATATTAAAAAAAACATAAAATTTCATTAATTACAAAATATTTATTAGCAAAATAAAAGTATCTTGAAATTACCAATTTTAAATGTTAAAATAAGTACAAACAGAATTTTTAAAAAAAATCTAGCAAGTTTCTTAGATATGTTTCATAGAAAATCTTTTAAAAATTGGTACTATGTATAAGTAAGGCACCATAAAATGCGATGTTTGTGGATCTCAAAACTGTATAGTTTTAGGAGTTAAAACAACTAAACACTAAAGTTCATATTTAAAAATAAATATATAAATTCAAAATACACTTCAACAACATCATAAAAGGTTTTAACGATAGTAATTTGCAAAAATCTCCTCCTCCCTTTGTGTATTTATTGTGTACCCTTTAACAACGTAATCCAATAGAGGCCCACATGAAACTCATTCTATTTACATAATTTTCGAAAAAATTTGTCTTCTGTTGCTTAACGGTTCAAATATATGATTTATAAATTAAAAAACACATTGTATCGGTGTTAGTCAAAATGTTACTACCTATGGTTTGTAAAAATCAAGCTGAGTCTATAAGATACTCTTACATAATTCCCAAAGCGCATAAAATTAGTTCACACAGATTTAATATAAAATTTCTACGTTTGGTTTTTGCAGAATATTAAAAAATCTTTAATAAATCCGACGAGTTAAATACGATATTACCTATATTTGTTGTACCCATACAGGTTACTGGAAAGAGAAAGCTACTCAATTTAAAATGATAAATCTGATAATAATTTAATTCAGTTGAACTTAATAACGGAAAAGGAGTACAATCTAAAAGATTCCTATACACCAAACATCCGATATTATCAATAGCAATAAATGCTAAATAGAAAGTTTTCTTCACTTATTTATTTAAAAAGATAGAACTTTTTTTTATATAAATCTTATGCATAAAATGAGTTAAAAGGTTCATGATGTCAATTGTAATAAAACACATTAAAACACCGTGTCATTTAATTGCCTTTTTTCTAGCAAAAGTTCAATACTTCTGAGTTTCCATTGAATTAGTTGACAAAAGTGCATATCAGTCACTATCAGGGAACTCAGATTCCCAAAGAGAACATCTGCCGAAAACGAAATACCCTCAGACCGACACCTCAGAAAGAAGAGGAGTAAAGGAAGAAAAGAAAGAGTGCCCCCTGCAGGAGACAAGGAAACGTCAAAAACAGACTTTCATATACATGGAAGCCCTTTTCGCTTCCTCTTAATTGAAGTCATGAAGTGAAGGGAGAAATCTTAGAATGGGTTGAAAAGTGAACAGACCAGTTATTCTTAGAATTATAGAATCATTGAAATCATTCGAAACAGCATTTCACTATTCACACGAAGTCTTTGTAAGTGTGAAGTCGTTGCTCGTTATCAGTGATTTCTTGACTTTCAAATATTCGTGACTTCTCACTTAACAATATAAGTATCTCAAAGAGATAATTTTTAATTGCGTGTGAGCTTCTATTGGCATTCATTTTGCAGGTGCCATCTATTAGTAAAAAATAGAACTAAAGTGAAAATTTTAAAGAAATGGCATTTTTTATTTCAATTTTTCCAGAAAATATTTTATTCTAATAAATAAGTTAAATAATGGTTTTTAAAAAATCAAAATTAAAAATTTCACTCTTAGATAAATTAAGTCAATCACACGTTACTTAAATTAATATATTATATACTAATTATAATTAATAAATTTCATTACTAATATTAATTAATTGGAAAAATATTTAAAAATAGCAATAGCAAAAGCATTTATTATTCAAAAACTCGTGAATTATTGATCTCTAATGGGACATCGATATTGTCAAGTGCGAAGTCACTGATATCAGAAAGTCAAGGTAACAAATATCATTACGCAGCGATCTGCCGAAACTTCTTTAAAAAAAACCGAATAAATATTTTTTTTGTGGAGACTTCGGTGCGAAAAAAACTTGTTTTCGTGCAATGAGACAAGCTGCTTCCAATGATTGTCATTATCACACGATAGGATCAGGAGAGCTCCTACCTAACTCTTTGTGAAATCGGAAGTTCTCTGCATGTGATCAATAAGTCCCACCATAACTATTTGAGGGAGGTCTTTTCCTGGAACGTGAATTAGTGTGTCAGGACTTCCACTATGCATGACTGAATTTTTGTTAGAGAGCTTCAATTAGACAGATCGTGTCGATTGTTACTTTCTATCGTGATCCAAGACCTGTAATCGAAATATCTCCAGTAAGATCAAACCAAGGATTTGAATCATACCTCTCTTTGAAAAGTACTGATCACTGGTATTTGTGATTTTTTGATATTGGTTACATAAGAACAATTAGTCATCTCTAGTTAACGAAAGCATTTATTGTTGGTTCTTTCCTTTACGAGGAAATTGGTCCTTCGGGTCCTGTAACCAGTACAATCAATGTAAATCGTTATTAAATTTTATTCCTTGAAGCTGCATTTTGGAAATGAAAGAATTATAAGTCGTCATTCCCGCCACGACCGTCTGACCTTAATCACTGCAACTTCTATCTATGGAGTTACTTAAAAGATGTTGTATATGGGGATCTGATTTCGAACTTAGGTAAATTGAAAACACACATTATGCAATACATTCACAATATCGCCACTGAAACACTCTGATCAGTTGAGAAACATGCAGTTTTGCGCTTATTGGTATGAGAAAAGATGTAAAAGTATCTTGAACAATTCTTAAGTCACCACTAACTTCCTTTTTTTTAAAAGTTTCATCAGTTTTTTTTTTTTTTGTTTTTGTTTTTTTGTGTGTGTGTGTGTGAGGAGAGGAACAATTAAAAACCGATTTAATTTTTGCTTTTTAAACTTATTTCAGCCTACGGACAGTTAAAAGTCGTTTTTTTCCAAATGTGGCACTACCTTGTCGTGGTGGATGCACTTTAAACAAAGAGCGCCACAACAGCATGTCATGTCTTTAAATAACCTTCTTATGATGAGTACAGCGCCATCTATCGGTCAACTTTTGAACATCTTTTTTTTTTTTTTTAAACAATTTCCAAAGCCTATACTCAGGTGAAATATGAGGTCTTTCTGAATATTTTCTTTTTTTTTTAATTATTTTATGTGTAGATCTATAAAAAAATACTTTTAATATTTGTGTTTGGCCCAATGTAATCATTTTATCCGCCATAGATAGAAAACGGCTAGAGATAAAACAAGGAGTTAAAATGTTTTATGATCCGCATGGGCTCTTCTATCACACTTTTGTTTGCCTTAGGATAAGCGTATCTTGTATAGTACTACAAAAGGAATAAAATATAGTATAGCATCTATAATATGTTTTTAAACTTATAGATAGGTAAAAATCAAATGACTCAACCATAAATGTCTTCTGCATAAGAGGAATTTTTCAATATATCTATATGTAACAATAATTTTAGTTTCATCCGAAGATGGATAATTATATTATAATGGACCAAAGTAAATTATAACATTCAAAAGTTTCAGAAAACTGAAAAGCTAAAATAATAAATTTGTACTATGTATAATCAACTACTATGATAAAAATTTTCAAACGAGTCAATCATTGTAAACAAATATGCTAAAAAGAAACTATTAAACAATTTATCTAGTTATGCACCAACACATTCAAGAAATCTGATTAAAGAGCACGTAATACAAATGCAATTTAAATATCTAATTGTAAAATTGTATCAAAGAGAAGATTCGACAAAATCGATAACTTAAATAGTCCTGATCATAAGAACGAACATTTAATCTGTAATCAAACTAGAAATATTTAATGAACATCATGAAATTGATAAATAAGATCTAATAGCCAATTCAATAAATTTTTTTTATCAGAAAGCAAACATTTCAATTTCATAAATAACGGACAACTGGCATATTTAGAAACTTAAGTATTTATTCTCAACTTTTAAACAAAGTTCAAATATTATTAATTTTGTAACTTCATTTAAAAAGTAAGAAAGCGGCTTATAATGCATTATTTAGTTGAGGGTGAAAAATTTTAACTTCAACAGAAAATTGAGCAATTTTAATTAAATAAACCCTTTCATGCATCCCTTTAAATTGCATTCAGAAATTAATACACTCAGAAAAAGAATAACTTGACAGAGAAAAAATGTACATGTAAAAATTAATTAAGATATTTGAGTTCAAAAAAATTTAATAGATAAAAATCGTTTCAATATGTTCAAATAGCTCATAATAACTGTAATTCCCTTTAATATATAATGTGTTCATATTTCTCTATATAGAAAGAATGTGATTTAAGAATATTTCAAAATCAGATTGAATGCGTCATTCATATCAATTTTTTTTATGCCCTAAAAGCAAGAGAACTTATTTAATTTATTGCCCTGATTAATTCTGCCGACTACATTTATGATTATAAATTTATCAATTTACATGACAATAGAACAAGAGTATTAGAAAATTAATCAGCAATTAATACAATAATTCATTTATAAAATAATAGGTTCTGATATGGGAGTGCACATTTCTCTTTAAAATAGGCTACACTATTTCCCTTGAACAAAAGATGCTTAAAGGCTTGAGATGGTGCAATATGTCATCAAAGAAATCAGTATGAAAAAAATTATTGTATAACTGAATTGGAATGTTTAGCAATAGTAGATGCCCTTTATAAATTTTATTACAATTTACATGGGGAAAAAATTATAATTCATACTAATCATACTGCTCTTGTGTGGCTTTAAAATGTTTAAAATCTATGGGAAAGATTATTTTGTTGGTCTTAAAAATCGAGCATGTTTGATTATGTAGTTGAAATATTCAAAGGCAATATCTAATCTTGTAGCTGATATGTTATCAAGACATCCTACTGCTCAATATCTCCAGAATTTTGTGCATTTATTGGAATTAGATTAGATAAAACACTATCAAAACTTAGACAATTTGGATAATAAGTATAAAAATATTAATGATATACTTGTAGTTAAAAAAAAAAAATTTATTTCAAATAGTTGTACCTTTTTCTCTTAGAAGAAGTGTTACAAAATGCTCATGAACAATTTGGGCATCCAGGCACTCAAAAAATGATAAATCTAATTACCCCTCAATAATATTGGCCTCATATTACTTAATATATTGCACTTTTTGTCAAACATTGTGATGTTTGTCAAGTAAATAAAAAGAAAAGGAAAATAAATTTTGACCTTTTACAGGTTGTGCCACCCCCACTCCACTGATCATCCTTTTGAAAGTCTTTCTGTTGATACTGTTGGTGGATTTAATTATTACAACTCAACTAAAAAATTTCTTCATATAGTAATTGATCATGCAAATAGATATGTTTGGGCTTTTCCTTCCAAAAATCAAAATCCCGAAACTTATACTAATATATTAAGCAGGTTTTCCAAATTGAGGTACCTTACCAATTATTAACTCATAGAAATGGTTCTTTTACCTCATTTATATTCATGCATTTCTTCTGAAATTACAGTGTCAAATATTTGTTAACCTCCCCACATCACACACAAACTAATAAAAAATGTGAATGAATTAACCAGTCAATAATAACTAAATTAAAGTGTAAGGTTTATTCTTTTCAAGCTAATAGTCCTTCGACTAGACTTTTAGAACAAGTAATCAATGAATATAATTTAACACCCCATTCAGTTATAAAATTTTCTCCTGCATATTTGTTATTTGGCACTTTACCTTATCCTCCTCCCTTAACTCCAAATTAATCCTATCCTCCAGTAGAAGCTAAAAAATCAGCCAAAAATAATATCATACGATATCATAAGAAAAATAAAATAAGATATGATGCTAGATTCATAGATTCTCCATTCAAATCTGGCAACATGGTAATGTATGAGGAATATAACTATCCAAATCGTAGAAAATTCTCCAGTTTTTTCAGCTCCTTATGAAATAGTAACTCAATTTTCAGATGTAAATTATGAAATAACTAAACCAATTGCATTAACAAACAAAACTACTGATATTGTTCATATGTCAGAATTAAGAACTTATTACTCACCAGAAAAATATTAAAATTAAATCATGAATAACAATTAAAAATTTTTTTTTAAATTCATCAACATTTCTTTATTTTTTCCCAATATAAAATCCAACTTAAGTTGGTCCGTAGTCTCCACTCATAATAGTCTTTCCCTCCTTTCATGATGATGTTGAGATAGATGCCATCACAACATGAATTCAAACATAACAATCTTATTGAGATACGAGTATAGGGTCAACCTTTCAATTAATTTCAATCTCTTTCTATTTTTATCCTGGATATTTTGTTCTCCTCTCTGGAAACGAATATTCCTGAATGGGAGTAGAAAGAGAACAAGAATTGCATTCCCCTTCTTCATTGTCCTAATATTTAGGCTATTGAGTGTCGCCCACTGTAAGTAAATAGGGGACACTTCTGATTAGTAACCCACTATTTAGCTAATCAGTAGGACAAATGCTTTTCTTTTCAATGTTTATAATAGTAGTATTTTGAATCTGTTTATTATTTTCATATTCAACTGTTTTATATAAAATCATAATAATATTTTAGTATCACGAGTTTATTTCATAATTCCATTATTTTATATCCAAATTGATGACTTTGGTCAGCCTTCTACTATTGAAGGATACTGTTTGTAAGCATTCCCTAGACATTTCTCACCAAATAGAGGTGATCAACTGAGTTTCTGCCAAAAATTACTTTTACATTACATATTTTATTATTTTGTTGGTATTGTTGATTATTTAAGCTTACCTAATATTTTTGCAAATATATGTTTATATCTAATTTCCTTATTGAAATGTATTTTAATATTAATGTCAAGGTAAAGAAAACTTAGGTATCACTTTCAATATGAATTTAAATTTTTAATTCTTACTCAGTATGGTTGCAATACCCCTACTGTAAGGTATGGTTGTGTGTCGAAAGGCCCAGATACACTACCATGTCTTGAGGTGGTGGTGGTGGTGAGGGGGGATTGTAATGATATCTCTTAATCTAATTTAAATCCAAATTAATTTCCAAATTTTAATTTAACCCATACGAACTTAATACAAAAATGGTCTCTTATTTCCTGATCCAGCTCCACCCGTTTTTATTTAATTAATCCTACACGAGCTTTGTAAAACTGTAAAATCAACGATTCTCGCACTGAGAGTAAAGGGATATAAATCTGTCATGCTCAGCAAATTCTTTTAAAAGATACTGATATTTCCCTAACCTAAAACAACACGTGTCAAAGAAATTCCTATCATAATCTCATAACATAAAATAACAGAGGAAAATATTTCGCTCTTCTCTTGTGTCATGGAATGACGTATCTCGTCGCTTCTTGCTTGTACATAAATTATGCCTCCTGGGATGGAATAAATCGGAAGTTATAAAATTTCAAATGTGTCTTCACTCTTCGGCCATGAAACTGCTTTAAAAATAAGTTTTTGCATATATATATATTTATTCTTAAAAATATTTACACTATTATATAAAATGAACGTTAGCAAAACTCAAAATAAAGAGCAGGAAATTCCATACAGCTCTAAGTACAGATTGCAAAGGCTATAGTTAAAAAAACTTCAGACCCATATTAGAGTTGGTTATTTTCAAGAATTCTGACCCTCCCAAATACTATTCTTTGAATTGAGTTCATTTTCCAATAACAAAAGGAGAACGGGAAATGATGACATGGCTGTTCTCTTTCCCATATAGCATTCCGCAAAGCATATAGCAAAGACATTAATCATTTATAAATGTCATATGTTCAAGAATTTGATTATATAAATTTTCAAATTGAAAATATACTTTTTAGCAAGCTTTATATGTTTCATGTTATGCCCCTGCAGTTTATAAACTTGTTGAACAAATAACTTCATTTTACTTTATTGAGAAATATTTTGAACAAAAAAAAATTATAATAAAACTCTTTTAAAAAAAAGCTTGCGATAATAGTACAAAATTGATTTTACTCAAACAAAAAGGAGAAATTTCACTTCCAAAAAAAGTCTTGAATTGTAAAATCTCATTAGCATATGTCTTAATAGCATCCATATGGCTTTATTTGATAATATTTTAACTATTTTAGCATTACCTCAATAAATACAAGCAAGAGTAACGCATCGTATGAATAGAAGAAAAGTTTATTTAACTGACAAAATAAAATTATATATTAAGCATAAGCAATCTTCATTAAGAAACTGGAAAAAAAAATTAGATGGATAGATAGATTTAACAATATAACATCAATATAGTATTAACATAAAATCAACAAACAAAACTTATATCAATTTAACAAAGAAAAATATAAGATGTTTCACACATGGCCGCCAGGACTTATAAAATACAAGTAGGCATGAACTCAAGTGTCATGGTATGTAACAAGAGATCTCTTGATTTTAGATTCATCTTGAAGAAACGTTTCAAATTGTGAATCAATATAGTCCACTATAGCTTTGAAACTAAAAAATAAAATTATTTTATTAAATTAAAATGTCAAAATAGGCATACCAACATAACATCTTATGACAGCTAAGCAATGCTAAGATTTATGAGGTTGATTATATATAACTGCATGCTTCAAAATACAATGTATAATTACATAGGTATTTTACTATATACCTATGTCTATTGCCTAGCTATATTATATATATATATATATAGGAGAATGGAGCTTTGAAAATTAGCTTACTTTGCCTAGATTAATGGTGTGAAATTAATTATATAATGATAAATAAACCAACTTTATGTTACACTTAATTCGAAAATGTATCTATATGATCATAACTGGATAAATGTGCAGTTTAATTAAACACTAAAAGGGAAAGAATGGGATTACACATAATATGATACACATTAAACCAAAATGTCACCAGAAGACATAACAGACCCTTTATTCCCATTTTTTAATCATAATATTCTCTCGCATTAAAAAAAATTTCCTTTCGGATCAACATTTTTTTAATTTAAATATCTATAGGTGATTTTTTAATGAAGTTTTCCTTATAACCTTCATCATTCCACAGGAGAAACAAAAGAAAGAAGGGGGAGGTATTAATGCTAAATGTTTACAGCATAAAGCCATGCCAAATATTTACAGCCATTCTAAATATTTACAGCAAAAAACAACATCAAAAAAAAAGCAATGATTTGTAAAATTAAATATTAAAATAAAATGAAAATGTCTGTCTCCATTTTTGTATAGTTAATAATAAGAAATTTATTTTTGCTAAATCCGAATTGAAAATTATTCTTGGACTCAATGCAAGTTATATCATTTCCTCATTATTAAAATACATCAACATTAATTCTTTTTCCCCTAATATATATATTGTAGAGAAAATCCCTGAATTTATGTTTCATGAAAGTATTTTCAGGTATATTCACAACTTAATGTTAAGCCTTTCTAAAATAATGCATTGATTTCACTACAAATTCTGTTTTGAAGATATTTAATTTTGAAATTTTCAAGTCAAATTATTTTTAGTAAGGATTTAATTAAAAATCATTATAGCAATTATTTGGAAAATTTAAAAAAAAAATCATTCAGAAACATTCTTTACACTTACAGCATTCTGACCCACACACGCATCATAAATCATTTTTAAAGTGACCATATTGCACTATATTAATTCAAAATTTCATTTAGAGTAGTTCAGATGCTTCGAAAATTCACACCATGTAATTACAAATACATGGAAATTCAAATTATTTTTTAAAGTATTAGAAGAAAGCAAATATATTGGTAGACCATAAAAGGTTATCAGAAAAGATTTTATTTTCTTAATATTAAAGACTCAAAATAGACAACATAAATTAATACAAACCTCTCTTCTTTGTTTATTTGGTCAACAAAACCAACAGCTTCAACTACTGTTAACTTCAAATTGGAGGTCTATTCACAGGAAGATAAAAAAACATCAAAATAAGATTATATTATATATATA
>JAPMOR010048722.1:40377-53270 GCA_026543865.1 Argiope aurantia | reverse complement strand
TTTTTTTTTCCAATAAGCAATTACTAACACAAGTTTAGCTCTTCACTCACACTTTGATTTCAATTTGACCAATTCCATATTTATCTTAAAAATATGGTTTAAAAGTTTTAAAAAGTTATAATTACAGCATAACATAATGAGTTGGTGCAAGTCATAATACCCAATTCCAGACATAACAAAACATTTGTTTGATTCACATAATTAAATATAACTGGTTAAAATATTTACTATTTTTGTTAGAAATTCATCAGTGTTCCTTTTTATTTATTTACAAATCTCTTTTTCAATTCCTACTATTAGTTCACACTCTCTCTATATATGTTTATATATCTTGTTCAAATTTTCATTCATTAATAAAATACTTTTTATTCATCCACTCAAGTTCTAATACATTTTTTTAAAATTGTAGTGGATGATGATGTTAATACTGTTTTTTCAAATATTAATTCATTAATTATAAAATTTAATTAATTTTTAATACTTTAAATACAGTTTCAGCAGTTTGTAATGAAAACTGAAATGAACAGGCAGTAGCTCAATTGGTAAAATAGAAGGATTTCAGTATTTTTCAAGTGAAGGTGATGAATGCAGGTTCAAATCTTGCGAAAGTAGGAATTAACTTTTTTTTAAAAATTTCATATTACTTGTTTATCTGAATTATACAAAATATTTCAAGGATCAAAGAGATGGTTGGAGCACTAAAACTTTAGAACATTGATGATGTAATTATTATAATCTGCTTTTAAGGTTGTTCAAGGGGAGAGTTTTAGAGATTAAAAAAAAAAAGAGAAATGAACAAACAGGACATTAAAAAAAGAGAGGAAACTTCATGCTTCATTACCAGATATGTTAAATAAAAAATAAAAAAAAATTTCAAATACTTTTATGAAAGAATACGCAGCATTTATTTCTATGCATTTTAAAATGCAGAGAAAAATATTTCCATTGCTGTTAAACATAATGTCTAAAACTCTTAGTGGGATTTTATGTAAAATCTTTTAATATTGTATAAAATAATATGCCGAATTAATCTTTCACCAAACTCAATAAAAATATTACAAACTGAAGCAGATAGTGAAACATCAAATAAAAGAAACTTTTAAATATATTTTTGCCCAGTTAAATGCTTTTTTATAAATGTATAAACATTTTTTATTTGTATAAAGTTACAAAGATTATTACTGTATTTTTTTTTTTCCATTTCAAATGTTTTCAATATAAGAATTTTAAAACAATATTTGAAATATAACAGTGGATATATGCATTAATTTCCAGATCTACAAATATCAGATTTAATTTACTTACTGAAAAATGTTCTTGTTTGATGTAATTCAAAGGATTTATTTTTATTAAAAATGAATTTCAATTTCTAAATTGAAATAAATTCTTTCATCTAAAAATTTACATTTCCTTAAACATTTTACTTGTTTTAAAGTAATCATTAGTTGGAATATTTAATTTTATATTAGTATTTTTCCTCAAAAACTATAGTCTATTAAGTTCAGAAATTTCAACTGAAAATTATTTCATCAGACATATATGATTTCAAATTATTAACAAAATACAGCAATAATGACTTCAAATTTATATCTCAGAAGAAAATTGAACCAGATGGTAACCAAAGGTGGCTATTATAGAAATAAAATATGAAAAAATTAACATGCATTTAAGCTTTATACTTTAACACACACAAACACAATAAATAAATAAAATAAAATTCTAAAACATATAACTAGAATCAATATTATATTAATCAACTACTGATTAAGAAGCTTTATGATGGAAAAAATATTTCACCATCTTTCATTCAGAAAATAACTTCGAAGTTCTTCAGACATCAGACATATTTCACATCTTCTTCAACCGAATTTCTGCATATTTCAGATAACTATAATCGTTGTAGAAATAATTAACAGTGAAATCATACCATGAGTTTCTCATTCGTCATTTTTCTTAAGAAAACAGCTTCGAAGCATCTGCTTGCAACTATTAAACTTTATTTCAGATAACTATAACCGTTTTAGAAAGAATGAACAGTAGAATCATAACAAGTTTTTCGTTCGCCATTTTTCTTAAAGAAAACAGCTTCGAAGCATCTGCATGTAGTTTTTCCGAACATATTTCAGATAACTATAACTGTTTTAGAAAGAGTGAACAGTAGAACATAAGTTTTTCGTTCGCCATTTTTCTTAAAGAAGTGGACTTCGCGGCATAAGTTTATTTATTATTCTTAGTTTCTGCAGGCAATTACAAAACGATCGATGGTATCAGAGATTAGGATATTTCAGAGATAATTAATTATGGAATCATAACTTAAGCTTATTAATTAGATATCAGTTATCGTATTGTATTTGCCTGCATCGCCTTCAGTTGGATCATCTAAGTCTGCGCCACAGAGAAGGAAGAGGCAGAGTTTTCACTTCAGCTTTTGGTTAACGATCGCAGCGTCATCTCAACCCCGCAATTCTAAGTGAACTACAAATAGCACAATGGTGACGTCACGTGGGTGACATATTGGATTTTCTCGTGTTGGTTATTCTATTGTGCTTTTTCTCGTCCTTGTGACCCAGCGTTCACATTGTTCCTGAGATTATCTTTTATATTTTGCCTAAATATAGTTTTGTATACATACTCTTTTCTGTGCGTGTGTTTTTAAATATTTTTCAGGATCGCTATGGATGTGAATGCCGATGATACCTGTTCAAAAATTAGGACAAAGAATGCTTTAAGGACGTGTTCTTTATAGAGATGCATAATCCACGATTTTTTGAATAACAAAAAATATTGCTATTGTTATTTTTAAATATGTGTTCCAAATATCTGTTATTTCAATCATATTATTAATTAAAAATTATTACTTAATATTAAATATAAAATTTATTAATTGTAATTAATACTTAATTTATTAATTTAAATAACGTGTGATTGAATTAATTTATCTGTTTCAACTTACTTCTTAATTTTTTTTCTCTCAAAACTAATTATTTAATTTCTTTATTTGAGTGAACCATTTTCTGGAACAGGTGAATTAAAAATATATGTCATTTCTTTAAAATTTTTGCTTTAGTTCTATATTCTACCAATAGATGGCGCCAGCAGTAAACAGAATATATGTAATCAATCATGTCACGAGCAATTAAAAATGATCTGTATGGAATAATGCATCATCATATGCGAATATCGGAAGTCACTCCCGTAAAGTGGAGCGGTGACTTCGCACTTTCCGGTGAAATCACCACTCCGATAAATTTCAGTGATATGCAATCAATTGAATGATACGATAATTTCAATAACCGGTCCGTTCACTTTTCAATCCATTCACAGATTTCCTTCGAGAGCTTCCATTGGACAGATCGTATCGATTGTTACTTTCCAGTGAAGTCACCGCTCCGGCAAATTTCAGTGATATCATATCGATTGTTACTTTCTATCGGGATCCAAACCTGTAATCGAAATATCACCAGTAAGATCGTATCAAGGATTTGATTACATATATTCTGTTTACTGCTGGCGCCATCTATTGGTAGAATATAGAACTAAAGCAAAAATTTTAAAGAAATGACATATATTTTTAATTCACCTGTTCCAGAAAATGGTTCACTCAAATAAAGAAATGAAATAAATAGTTTTGAGAAAAAAACAATTTAAGAAGTAAGTTGAAACAGATAAATTAATTCAATCACACGTTATTTAAATTAGTAAATTAAGTATTAATTGCAATAAATAAATTTTATATTTAATATTAAATAATAATTTTTAATTAATAATATGATTGAAATAACAGATATTTGGAACACATATTTAAAAATAACAATAGCTATATTATTTGTTATTCAAAAATTCGTGGATTATGCATCTCTATATGATTATGCTAAATCTGGATAAAACTGGCCAGTAAATGATGTATTTCAATATTTTGTAAAATTACATGGATTTCTTATGACTAAGAATTATTTCATTTATTTTATGAAAAAGAATGTATAAATAAAAAATTTGCTAATGTTTCTTGCAAAATAAGCATGAATTTTTTTGATAATCATGAAGAGCACAGGGAAAAAGTGCAAGTATTTTTTATTTCTTCTTTTGTTAGGGTGACGATAAAACATAAATTAAAAATTTTGAACAATGATTTGAAACCCAATTTTATTTATAAAAAAAGGCGAAATATTTGTGACATTTTTTGGAATATTCCTTATTTCTAATATTTTATTATGTATGCTCAATAAATTTGTTTTATAGCATTTTAAGTCTGGCATTTATTATAACATATTGGTGCAAAGCTAAATAACATTTCCACCCTATGGTTACAAAAAATGATAATTAACTTTACAAATGAATTTTCATTTCCATAATTATATTCCATAAATTTTTATATCTTTAAAGTAGTATATATATATATATCTATATAAAGTAGTATATATATATATAAAGTAGTATATATAGTAGTATATTTTATATCTTTCAAGTAGCCATTTTTAAAATGTCGTTCATTCGCAAACGACTATGTGGATCCAGCTATATTCGTTCGAACTACTGTGCGGACCCGGCTATTCTCGTTCGCGAACTACTGTGTGGACCCTACTATTCCCATTCTCAAGCTACTGTGTGGATCTTGCTATTCTCTATTACGGTTTGTACATGGAAGGGTAAGGAAGAAGAGGTGGAGGGTCGCAATGTCTCTCGGCAAAAGAAGGGCAATTGACCTTGATTGATAAAACGGCATGGTAGAAAGATTTTTCTCAATGATTTATGTTTGTTTCTTCCCATCATTTAATCGATGAGTTGGAGGGTTGCATGGGGAGAGGGGTGTTGATACCATTGAGGCTAAAGCATTTTTACTTTGATGTTATCGTTTCTAAGTTAGGGACTTAAGACGATTGGGAAACCGAGGTGAGGAAATATGTGCGCTTTTATGGATTGATGAAAATTTATTTTCAGAATATATATTTGCAGATATATTGCATTTGCAGAGTAAAAATAATGTTTGCAGAAAATGCGAAATTAAAGGAAAAAGTAATTTACAAGAACTCAAATATTGCTTGTAAATCTATTATTTACTTTAAGAATGTTTCATATAAGAGTGTTATATGAAATCAGTATAACAATAATAAAATATATTAAATCAAAATTTTCTATATTTTTTGATTTTTAAGATAAGATTTTGAAGAAAATAGGTCTATTGATTTTTCTTAAATTACAAGCATTGTTAGCAGAATATGTTATTTATTTGGTAAGTCAAAATAAGTTATATCACTTTTTCTGCAGCAGAGAGTAAAATGGATTGATTCGTTCGCTTGAATAAAATATCAGGAAGCTTACTTTACAATGAAATAATGATATTCAAGTATTGCCCTTTTACTTTCAAATGAGTAACATATATATTTTTCCTATACTTTTTATTTCAAGAAAGAAGCTTCAGAACGAAAAGAATAAGAATATGTTTGATCCGAAATGTGTAAAATTTATTTTTACATTGGCTACTAATTAAAAAGATGTAGGTATTTAATCTGAGATGCAATGTATATATTGTTACAAATCTGTAATTTTGCTTCCCAGCATCTTAAGAAAGACTGATTTACAGTCATCCGTATTGGATGCTGTCAGATGCCGAGCCAGTGATCCCAGAACTTGGCGACCATTTGGCGATTTTGCTACTTTCGCGACAAAATGGATAATGCTTCGTGGGTCATCGTCGTGAATTATAGTTGGAGTCGCCGACAAGTAACGAGTTTTCGAGAGGATAACGAAGCAACAGTGGGGGGCCAACGTTGCATGGAGCGAGTGCTAAACTGCTGTGTGCCGAATTCTGTTGTCTACTGTGGAAGCAGCGTCGTATCTTAGGTGTAGTAGCCAGTTGTGAGAAGTAGTGAGTCGGCAGCTAAAGTGAGAAGAGACAGTGGGAAGTTCAGCCGTTTTGGAGAGACCGTAGAGTGAAGCTCCGAGGATCCCCTGTCCTCTTGGATTCTGTCTGGCCCCTTCGTGTGCTGTGGACGATTACTCCTTGTGGGCTACTGTCTGCTGTAGTGTGCTGCTGTGTGCTGTCCTGTGTTCGTCTAGGCTGTAAATATTTGTCGTGTGCATCCGTCGTCTTTGTGTACTGGTTCTCTTCGTGTAAATAAGCATCGTTGTGTTCTACTATGGTCTGCTGATTGTGATCGGAGAAATTCCGTAACAATATTATATTGAAGAATTTTTAAAAATATATATTTTTATCTTACAATATATTGTTGTTGGAAAAAAAAGGATTCCAAAAGTATATTATTTAAACACGCACGCAAGTTTTATTTAGTAAGAAACTGTTTCGTACTTTCATCTGATCTATAATTTCATAAATAATCGTTTATATTAAGGGGGAAAATGTTATGCTTTCTATAAAAAGACTATTTATTTAATTGAACAGATATAATGAAATAGGTCAGAATTTTTTTTGAGTGATTAATTAACTTTTTGATATGATATCTATATTTTGTATGCAAATATTATATTAAATTATAGACTTAGAAGCAGATGCTCATTTTTTTATTATTATTATTATTTCACAGGGAAAGGGAAAACGCAGAATGTCAAATGTTGATTTTTTCTCATTTTTGTAGAGGACATATTATGTTCTAATATCTGACTCTATATATCTATTAGCGGTTATATATATATATATATGTAATGATATTTCAACTCTAATTTCCATTTAATTAATTTTCAAGATTTTATCTTAATTTAGCCCATAGTAACTTTATTCTAAAATATTCTCTTATTTCGTGATCCAATTCCACTGTCTCTACTTAATTAATTCAAGAGAAGCTTTGTTGAATTGCAGAGTCAGCTAAAAGTCTAACTTTCCCACGCTCGGCGTGAAGGGGTAAAAAACTGTCCAGTAAGCACATTCTTTTTAAAAGATCCCTGTGTTTCCCTTACATGTGATTGACATGCGTCAGAAATCCCTATCAAAATCTTATTAATATATTAGCACTATGAAGAAATGTTTTCCCTATCAAAATCATAGGTTATATAAGACCAGGGATAAAATGTCCAAGAGCTTTTTTTCCTCATTCCTTTTCTGTGTCGCTCTGTGTGCTCATCGCTTGTACATATGCCTGCTTCTTAAAAATGAAATAAAACGTCGTCACGAAATAGCAAGTCTCTTCACTGTCTTCAAACTGCATTTCTGCTTCACAACAAATAATGTTACATATATATATAAATGTTCTCAATCTGTTTGTAGATAATTACTGTAGGGAAAAGGTATTTTTTTGTTATTGTTGAAAAAGCTGATAAATACAGAGAAAAAGAAGCTCGATGAGTTTATTTTTTCCCAAGTTTCTTTCTTTCTTTTTTTTCGAAAGAAAGATGAAGGGAAGGAAGAAGATGATATAGTTATTATTTTTTAGCATACCAAATTCTGAAAAAAAATGCATTTGCCAAAAAATTTAATTTTGCCAAATTTTTTGACAATTGAACTTTTTAAAAACGTTTAAAGAGTTTAAGGAATCTCTTCATTTTATACCCTATAAAATCCTCCCCCGCAAAAGATAAATAAATAAAAATCACTTTCGGAATTATTTTTGACTCTCTCTCTACACACATTATAACTGCAAAAAAGAGTGGAATTAGAGGAATGAAATTTGGTATGCAGTTTTATCACTAAGTAAATGCAAAATTTATTTGTAAATTATGGAACTTTTGATATATTATTTGTTAAATTATGTCATGATATTAAAGAAATTATGGTGTTTTATAATATTATTTGAATTTTAAAGTGGTATAGTTTTGTGGTATATCCCCCGTAGTTATTGAGTAAAATTTAAAAATTTTGATTAATTTTATTTCATTAAAAATATTATTTAAATTCCGAAAAATCTATTCCTAATTTCAATTACTTCATACGTAACTACAAATGGTCTGCCTTCAATGTTTTTAATCATTTTTTATCACACAATTTATAGATCGTATATTTATAAACATTAACATGTTAAAATATTTATGAAGCTATATATTTATCATGCATAAAAAAAGCACATAAGAATGGCTACACTGCCGACTTAAAAGGGGACCCCACTCACAGATGTTATAATTATTAAGCACTCAGATTCTATTCTTATCATATACTCAATGAAAAAAAAATCAGAGATACAATAGCGTAAAATAAAACTACAGATTCCTATATCCAAGTCTTCTCTTAATTGTGTTAAATAAAAATATAGATAAGCACAAAATTATTTCTTAGTTATTTTAAATCATAACATATTTGAAAGCCAATTAGGAGTATTATAAATAGGAATTCAGTATCTCAGAAAATGAATTATTTATATAATTAGTAACAGATGACGAGTAAACAATTAATTACGAGCCTCGCCCTAAAAATTTATCTGTGATTACCAATGATCAAGCAATGCCTCTGTTAAAAAATTATTTATTGAGTAAACATTTAGATTTTATTAATAAAAAAAATCCCTTGCTTTCTAAAAGAAACCATTTTCGTCCGCATCTAAAGTAACGGAATAATTGAAAAGTAATCAAAATCACAAATCCGCTTCGCTCAGTAACCCAAAAAAGAAAATGCGGGTGGAAGGGGGGGGGGAGGATTGGTCAGAGAGTATACATTCATCTCTCTGGTGTTTGTGTGAAATACTACACGCACACACTTCAATCACAAAGAACTTCCGAGAATGTAGAAAAATAATTGTTCATGCGTCTTGTCACATTTCTCTCACAATTATGGCTACCATATATAATTTATAGAACCGGAAAATACCAGTTTAGTTAGTAATGTAGTGAAACACACACAACGAACGAAAGAGCCTAATCGTTCGTCTCCAAACGAAAGAGTTCAATTTTTTCGTTCGCGAACGAATGAGTTAGACTCTTTCGTTCGCAAACGAAGGAATTAAACTCTTTCGTTCGTTTGAACGAAAGAGTAGGCTCTCAATCGCCCAGTCAGTCGGTCGTGAATGACATAAAACGAGTGTGTCAAAATGGTGAACGAACGACTTTGAATCGAATATTTCAGCTGAACGACATTTCCTATCTCTAGCCTGCGTAATCTTCTGAGGTTTTTCCCGCAACTTGTTATGTAAACCAGCACCACTTTTATTTATTTTTTTGATAAAATATGTTTTTAGAGTGAGATTGTGGCAACTGGGAATAAGATACCTAAAGGGAGATGGTGTTCTGTTGTTAACAACTTATGTTTTTATTTAAAATATGTTATAAGTAAATAAATAGAAGAGTATCTACTAAATAACTTTTTGAAGCTAATTAATTGGGCTAAAATTATTAGAAGCACGAAACATTGTGGTGACTCGGAACGTGATATGCGATAAAAGTTAGTAACGTTTATTCTATTACGAATATTCTATAGTGATTTTGTAATGGATGACTTTGTTAAAAGACGAACGCCCGTTAGAGCAGCGTTCACTAAACGATATAATTTATTATTTACAACTTTAAATCAAAACGAAATTAATAGTGAATCTGTTGAAATAAAATTATCTTCTTTAGAAAGAATTGTTTCTTATTTAGGGGAACTTAATGAGAAAATAAATACGGCTTTAATTAATGCCGAATCTGAAAATTTCGATTTTGAACATGAAAAATGTGGAGAATATCTTGAAAAATTAGATGAAGCTCGTATTTGCACTAAATTCTGTCTAAATAAAATTGAAAATATGCGTGAAGTGTCAGCATCTATTAATGGCGAGAAAACGCTACTAAAATTACCGAAGATTGAACTGATGAAATTTAATGGTGATGTGAAATATTGGCTAATGTTTTGGAGCAAATACAATAGAATTCACGATGACAACTCTGTTAGGGATGAAGATATGTTTCAGTATCTACTGCAGCGTATAATTATTGGCAGTAGATTTGTGAAATTGTTGATAACTATCCTCCAACAACTGATAATTACAGTAAAGTTATTGATAGTTTGAAAATGAGATTTGGCAGAGAAGAGCTTCTCGTTAAGTATTCATGTGTGGGAATTATTCTCCTTAGTTGTAAAAAATGTTACAAATTCAAAAATTAAAATCAACATTATGCAACTTTACGATAAATTAGAGACACATTTACTTGGAGTCTCTTGGTTTAACATCAGACAAGTATGCTGTGATATTATTCCCATTAGTGGAATCATGTATTCCTGAAGAATCATTATGAGTGTGATTACGTAACCCTGTAATAATTAAAGAAGAAAAGGATAGTTATGGAGAAAAACCATCACATTTATTGTTATTTCTTCGTGCAGATATAGAAGGCGAAGAGAGAATTTCTTTGGCCAAATATGGATTTAAATCTAATGACATTTTAGCACGAAAGCAAAATTTCAAAGATCAGAAAACTTTAATGTCAGAGGCTAATGATCTTTGGTCTATGGTCAAAGTTGGAAAAGCATACAGTTCTCAAGATTGTTTTTAGAGGGCAGAAAATGTCATATGAGGAAAAAATTGACATTTTGAAGAAAACTAAAACTTGTTTTACATGCATGAAAACTAGACATTGTTCCAATAATTGCAAGACCAATGTCAGATGTATTGTCTGTGAAAAGAGACATTATACTATAATATATCCTTGACTATCGAAATTAGTAATGAATCCACAAATTTCTTCGGTGAAAGAAAACGAAAACACATCAATATTCTTAAAAAGTAAACTAGACTGCTTTTACAGATTCTAATGGGAAGCGAATAAAAAGGTTAAAATAGTGTTTGTGTCAAGCAAAATTATATACAAAGTTAGCAAGAAATAAGTTATCCACTTCAGAGGGCTCTAAAATGCGTTCTATTGGTCCAAATAAGATAAAATTTGAATTACAGATTATTCAGATGATGCACTTTACATTTATTAATTTTTAAAATTTTAGTACAAGAATTCACAAATAGTTGACGCTGTAACACAAATGGCATTTATTTGTATATTTTGAAAATGTGAAACATAATTTGTATTACGGCGCATGTCTATTACCATTTTTCTTTGGATAAAAAGAAGGCGGTTTCTGCACGAACATTAGTTTCTTCTCTGTTTGTCAAGCCTACGTTGCAAGAAAAAGTGCTACTGGTGAAATTGTTCTACCAGAACCAACAAAACTCCGTTGCAGTTCTAAAGTAATTTCGTTGTATGAAGCAGATACGAAGAGGTCCAATCTTTCCAGGTGCTCTACGCAAGATGATGCAGAAATTTGAAAAAACTTGGCAACTTGGCATTCTTCCAAGTAGAGGACGAAAAAGTATCCTGTCTTCCAGCGTCGAAAATGTCCAGATCACGCTCGCTGAACCCAGCAGTCGGTCGCCGCAAAATAGTGTGAGTTTGTCAGTTATTTTCCGTATTCTGGATATGCCGTATTCAACTATACGAAAAATCCTACGGCAGATTTTGCATTTTTATCCATACAAAATCAAGTCTGTGCACCTATTGAAGGACGGGGACTTAGAGGTCCGTAAAACTTTTGCACTTCAGTTCCTTGCTCGAATGGTGGTTGACACAACTTAGCCATGGAGTGATGGAGTGATTCTGTGGAGTGATGAGGCCCACTTTTGCCTCATGGGCAAGATAACACCCACAACTATCGAACGGTAGAGGAATACCTTCACGGTATCCAGGAGCAACCCTTGCATCCTGACAAAGTAACAGTCTGGTGTGGTTTTACAACTACCTTTATCATTGGACCGTATTTCTTTGAAGAGATAATTTCAAATGAAATCCAAACCTGTTCTGTCACAGGACAACGATACCATGATATGCTGAGGGTTTTTATAATCCCAACTCTTCTACAGCGTGGATGCCTTCAAGACATGATTTTCATGCAGGATAGTGCACCACCTCATATTGATTATCATGTAAAGCGATTGTTAATACAGAATTTCACAGAAGAACGAGTTATCAGTTGTCATTTCCCAATAGCATGGCCTCCTTGTTCGCCGGACATCAACCCTTAGACTTTTGGTTGTAGGGTTATTTGAAGGACAATATCTACCGTCAAAGACCATCATCTCTACCAGATCTGAAGGACAACATTCGGCGCCATGTTCTTAATATTCCGGTAGACTCAATCCGGTCATCTCCAGAAAATATGATTCCCCGATTAGAGTATATTGTTGAAAATGAAGGAGACATATTGAGAAATTTTAATTTTACTTTATTTAACAGTTATAAAGCATATTAAAGGGTTTTATATGTATTACAACGCCACCTAAAGATGAATTTTTTACTAATTTTTTATTTACTAAATGTAAAGCGCATCGTCTCAATAATCTGTAGTTCAAATTTGATCTCATTTGAATCAATAGAACGCATTTTAGAGCCCTCTGAAGTGTGTAACTTATTTCTTACTAATCGTGTACTTTTTGGAGTTAAAAAATATATATATTGTTCAAATAGAATGCTTTAAAACGTTATATTCCAAACTTATATCCGTTAAAAATGTCTTAAAAATATTTCATAACGAAAGTAAAACTTATAATGTAATGATTTAAAATGAGACAATTTCTATTGATTAAAAAAACTGCATAACTGAAACATAATTACTGAGCCAAATATCAAATTTTCCAAATATTTTTTATTGAGAATTCAGCATCCAAAAAATAGGAGGGGGTGGGGATTCATCTGAAAATTGGCTACTATCTTCTCAACACGAAATTAATAATATTTGCCCCTTTAAAAAAAAAAAAGTAATTTTTTTTTTTTTTTTTTTTTTTTTTGCTCTCAAGTCAATTTTTTAACTATCATAGATTCTAGACTTTAACTATTGTCAATTCTTTCTCTATTATAAATAAGGCTATTTCAATTTGAGATTTTGTTATTTATTGAGAGCATTTGAAAAAGGTTCAGACATTTAGTGCAAAAATTTCAAAGTTTTCTCAAATATTAAAAAAGTGTATATTATATATATATTAAAAAAGTGT
>JAPMOR010048722.1:0-32632 GCA_026543865.1 Argiope aurantia | reverse complement strand
AACGCATAAATATATTATGTTATCCATCCTGAAAAATTAGATTTAAAACAGACGTTTTAGATTTTAATTTATATTTTTTCAAAATACTTTTTAAGAATACAAAAAGTCTATAAAAGGAATATAAAATTAGTTAAGCTTAGAATAATCCATTCATCTAATGATTCTTTCTAATCGTATAGAAAAAATGAATGGTTATGTATAAATAAGTAATGTATTAGTATGTATGGTAAGTATGTATTTTGTATGAGAAATATTTACATTATAACATTTTTTTTTCCAAATATATTGAACAAAAAAATATAAGACCTTTTTGTTGTATAATGCATGGAAAGTAATCAACTTTAACAAAAAGAAATTGCCTTTTCCCTTTATTAATATAAAATTAATCATTTTCAAGCTAATGTACATGAAACCTCGTGATATACACTAGACAATGCTTCGTTTTCAAAAACAGCAAAAATGAGATAGAAGTATCAAAAACTGCAATTACCAATTCAAGTAAAAGGAATTTCAAGTTTCCTCAGTATTCATATTTTTACCTTGAAATACTAAAAAATGTATTGGAAAAATAAAAAAATAAAAATATTTTATTCATAATGCTTAAAAGTTCATACAGATGGATCATTCTTAGGTGTTCGATGTCTAAGAATGATTTATGTTCGATGTCTAAGAATGATTTATTCTTAGACATCGAAGGAATCAGTTGATTTCAGCTTTATGTATGATATTAATGTAAAATCTTAAAGTCTGCAATAGTCAAATATGTTGTAAGTGGAAAAGGAATAAAAAGAGTCGCAGATTTCTTTTAACCTAAAACGCAAAGGAACAACTCCCGGTATTGACATTACGCGGTCAAAAGAGGGTGGAAAGAAAATGTCAGAAACACAAAACATTCTTCTCAGGGTCCCATCCCTTTAACGGGAATAAAGGGAAAAGGAGAAATCTGTGAATGGGTTGAAAAGTGAGCGGACCGGTTATTCGTGTAAATATCGAATCGTGTAAATAATTGAATCGCATTCGCATATCACTGAAATTGGATTTATTCACAGAACAGAGAGAAGTCACCGCTCCGCTTGGTATTCGCCACCTTGACATCCCAATATTCGTTCGCATTTGACAATGCACTATCCCATAAAGATCATTTCTAATTGCTTGTGACTTGACTTTCTAATGGCATTCATTCTGTTTACTTAGCAGTCGCCATCTATTGGTAGAATATAAAACTAAAGTGAACATTTTAAAGAAATAACTTTTTTTCAAATTCAACTTTTTCAGAAAATGCTTTACTCTAATAAATAAATTAAGTAAATAGTTTTAAAAAAAATAAAAAATTAAAAAGAAGCTGAAATAGATAAATTAATTGAATCACATATTACTTAAATTAGTAAATTAAGTATTAATTACAATTAATAAATTTTATATTTAATTCTAATTAATAATTTTTAATTAATAATATGATTGAAATAACAGATATTTGGAATAAATATTTAAAAATAACAATGGCAGAATAATTTGTTATTCAAAAAATTGTGGAGTATGCATCTCTAACGTCAGTGACTTTGCACTGACATTACTATTATCCCATGAAGATAATTTCTAATTGCCTGTGACATGACTTCTATTGATATTCATTCTGTTGGTGTTATCTATTGGTAGAATATAGAACTAAAGTGAAAATTTTAAAGAAATGGCACTTTTTTATTTCAGTTTTTCAGAAAATACTTTAATCCAATAAATAAATTAAATAAATGGTTTAAAAAAATCAAAATTGAAACTTTAGCTCAAACAGATAAATTAAGTCAATCACATGTTATTTAAATTAATAAATTAAGTTTTAATTATAATTAATAAATTTTATTATTAATATTAATTAATAATTTTTAGTAAAAAGTGTGATAAAATAACTGTTATTTGTAACAAATATTTAAAAATAACAATAGCAAAAATATTTGTTATTCAAAAAATCGTGGATTATACATGTTACTGGTATTAGCTGGGACTTTGCAAAAACAACACGAGAACTGTACCTAGACCCCAAAATCTCCCCTTTTAGGAATTCGGTAAAAAACAGAAAGTGTTCTGCCGTTCATATATTTTTTGAGTGACTGTAGTACTCACTCTTTTGGTATGGGAAAATAATAACCTGCAAGTCAAGTTCGATCGCGTTTGTGAATAGAGCAGTGAAATATTCAATTATTATTTATTTCAAAATCTCTTTTATCTATCACTTATCATTGCTTGATTTTTTTTTATTCGTGAAATTTCAGGTGAAATGTTTTACTTTTCTTTCTTTGATTTAATGGGGGGGGGGGGTATTTACTTAGCATTTTTATCACACGATGTTTACGGAAAACAACGATACAAATATATTTCTGAAAATGGCAACAAAATAAACCTAGTAAAATTTTGGAAATGTGTAAAGTTTGAAGTTTTTATATCATCTTGTTATTTTCCAAACTTAATTTTGTATTTAATTAATAGTATTGCAAACAGATCAGCAGTGTAGAAGTAAAAAGTTAGTATTACAATATTTTTAATTTTTTTCTTAAAAGCTTGTAGAAAATTTATTTTAAATATATCTCTCACCGGCATTAACTATATTTTCAGATCGATTTATTATTTAAATACCTTTCATTTGAAGTATTTATTTTTGTTTTTGACTTTTGAAAGAGTTTTTAAAATCCATTTGACCTTTAAATTGTTATTAATTTTATTATTTGTGCAACAATTTTGTGTTTCTTCCTGTAGAATGGAAGAAAGTCCAGGGCATGATGCTGAATTAGAAAAGTTTCTTACAGTTGAAAAAGTGAAAACCCAATTTCACGAGCAAGTGAGTAAAATGATTTTAGTATTCCAACTGTATCGATTAATACAGAAAAATTTGGATGTAAAGTGAAACTTATAGGGTTACAATCATAAGTTTAATTTTTTTTCAGATATTGTCAATATTATTTATATATTTGCATGTTTGTGTATTAATTACATGACAATGCAGAAATGATGCTCAAAAAGTTTTCCTCTTGTGTTATTCAGAAGAAAAAACTGTCTCTGTATTAATGATGTGTGTTCTTGCCAATAAACAGGTTTTTATGTTTTAACCAAATGGAAATACACAAAGTTTATATGAGTTTTTAAATGCATGTGTCTTTTGGCATTAGTGATTTTTCTTTTAGAATTCAAACTTTTGATAATGTGTATTTTCTTCAATTAAATTAATGGGATAGCATTTTCTTTTTTAAAAGTTTACTGACATTTATTACAGTTAAATGATTTTGGTTGCTTTTAGTGAACTTTTATATAGTTTGGTTTAGTGACATTTATTATAGTTTGGTTGCTTTTAGTTGCTTAGTGGCTTCAAAAGGTACTGGAATTGACATAAAGATAATTTAAAGCTTGAGAGGAAATTAATTTAAAAATTTCAAATTTGTCATTTTATGGTTAGCATTTTAAATTTTTATTACAGTGATAAGCTTTTAGTGCCTTAATATGATCATGCTTTATATTTATCTATTTTTATCCTTTAAACCTCTTTTTTTTTCACATTTTCTTCAAAAAGTGAAGTATAATGAAAGTAAATCAATAAAAAGATTAATAAATAATATTCAGTGTTAAATAATTAATCTTTAGAAACAAGCAATTTAAATATATAATTTTATTTCCTGATTATTTTTTCCCAATTGATTAAATAATTTTTTGGATGATATTAATTATACCCTTAGGTATAATTAATACCTAAAAGTAGGTGTTAATTATTACGTCCCTATTTATCATAATATGTAGACAGGTAACTATATAGAAATTCATGCATTTGTATAACTTTTAACACATTTATATAGCAAAGTTCACAACTTACTTTCCGTAATTTCTGAATTCTTAACCAAGGTTTATTTGTTTTTAATTGGAATGTAATTCTTTAACTTAAAATAAAATTAATAAATGTAAGCTAATAATGTAATAGTTGCAATTTTAAATTTCTTTCGAAGAAAACAGAAATTGACTCTACATAATATCTTTGACATAAAATAATATTTTTGGTTTGCCTATTGCTGTGTCAGACTAATAAAAAGTTTTTTTTTTTTGTGCTTATTTCTTATAGATTTGTGAACTATTTATTATTTAGAAATTCTGATGTTATTATTGATATGGATCAGATACTCTTATTATCATAATATTCACTTTTTTTAAAGAAAAATCTGTTAATTATTTTTTCATTTTTGTTTTAATCTTTAATTATAATAATCTTATTTATATGTATTGTCAATAAATATCTGAATACTTTAAAATAATTGTTTATCATTCTGAAATTCATTCTATTTTAAAACTATTTATTTCCTTTGACTTCTTTGTAAAGCATGAGTTGCCATTTTCACAGATAAATAGAAACAAGTAAATTTTTTTTAAAAACTTGTGTTTAAACTTCAGTTTATGCTAGTAAGAAAAATAAGAATGTATAGCAGTAAAAAATATTCATTTTGGGCCATTAATATTTTTATTTGTAATGATTAAAAAACATTAAAAAAAATTCTTGGAAGGAGTTATAGCAAAACACTTTCTTACATAATACTGTTCTTAAAAGCAGCTGTCCTAATGTTTAAATAATGTGCTGTAAAGGGATGATCTCAGAGCAAACAATAAAAATGTATATAAATTTATGTCTAGTTAGAACAATTAAGTTTCATATTCTTAAAGCCTAAACCATTGTACTATTAAGTAAGGAAAGAACCAAAAAAAAAAATCAAAATATTTAACTTTAAAATTCCAAATATAAAACATATGTAAATTAAATTTTGCAAAACTTTTCTTCTAATTATTTTGAAAAACTTTGCAAAACTTTTCTTCTAATTCACAATATATTAAGGAATCATTGTTTTAGTAGGAAAACTAGGGCTCTTTGTGACAGGAGTAAGTTGTAATTTGCACACTAAGCAGTAGTTTTTAAAAAAACTTATTAAAATTTTCACTAAAGTTGATTCTTATGACAGGCTGTGTTATGTCAGCACAGTCAGAGCCTAGCAGAAATATATTGTAAGAAATAACACATGCACCATTCTTAACTAATTAATAAAGAAAGAAAAAATATTTCTTAAATTTTGATAGAAGATAAGTTAACTGATCTTTTTTAAAATGTTTTTATTTATTTTGTTTATGTATGAAGTTTTAAAAAGCAGCTTTATTTATTTATTACTATTCACAATATTTTTTCTGAAACTATGTAATTGGGAAGTTGTAAAATATTACAACTAGCGTGATTTGTCTTGATTTCAGTTTTGAATGGAAAAAAAAGGGGGGCTTTTTTTATTATTTGCAACTTACCTACTTGATTAAGAAGCAATGTAAAAAGAATATGGTGATTCAGTTAATAAGAAATAAAAACAAAAAGAAAGGATGAGGAAAATATTTAAAGAGGAAAAAACAAATATTAACATTTTATTTAAAGAGAGGAAATAAAGGATAAAAGGGCGAAGAAGAGAATTTTGAACTAATACACAGATTCTGAAAAAGGAGAATGGTTTTGCATTAACTTGTGGATATATATACTGCAATTCTGATGATATATTATCTTAAAATATATTCCATTAATATCTTGATATGAAGCAACATTAAAGTTATTTTCTGATAGACCATATAATTTAAATCAACAGTCAGATGACATAGATTTTTTTTTTTTTCCCTCACTACACCAGTGAAAAAATGTTCAACACCAACAAATATAACATAACCTATGTTGCTTACACAGCATTTATTCAAGAAATAGAGTTTTGAACCAGGAAAGTTCTCACTCTGAAATCAAGATATTACAAACAAACTACTATATCCAGCATTCCAGGTGAAGGAAAATGGGTTGATTGCTTATAACTTGCAAAATGTTTGCAATAAGAAGCAGTCTATCATTTGCATGTGTTAACTGCAATTACGATGCAGACTGACTTTAATGTTGATTGATTAAATCATTTTATTTTTATTTTACTGTCAACAACTTGATATAATTTATTATTACTATGCCAAGTAATAATAATTGCCAGACTGGTAAAGAGAAAAGGTTATTGTTATAAAAAAGTTTTGAATATTGTTATTTTTATTACTACAACTGATCCCAAATCTTGGGCAAGTTGTAGCTGCTGACTTTAAAAAAATAGTTCTGATGCTAAGATAAACAAAATTGTTGAATGATTTTTATGCATATTATGAACAAATAGTTAAGCTATGAAAAAAATAAAAGAACCAAGAAAAAGAGAGAAGTATCAAGAAATTGCAAGTACATTAAAAAATATAACCACTTTTTCTAAAATTATTAGGTGTCAAATTAACATTATTTTAAAACAAAATTTTCCTCATCATCTTAGATTTTCAGAAAATTTGGCACAGATGTACTCATCATATAGACTTAGAAGAATTCTAAATTTCATACAGATATGCCTCCTTATTTTTGAATTACAACTAGATAAAGTTTAAAAAATTTATCCTAAAACGGTGAAAGGAATTTTTTTAACCATTTTATTACTGACACAGCTCAAGTGGTCTTGCAAATTCTATACTGGCAGACCAGTTTATGTTTGAAACAACAGATTCTGGATGTAAAATGAGTTAAAACCAAGGATGTCCTTACTTTATATCCTGCTTTTATCTTTTAAAGCAGAAATTAGCAACCCAGTATAAAATTTGCACATTCAGTTAGGATAGTGATGAAAGGTTTAAATTATCTTAATTGAGCTATACAGCTCAGAGAGATGTCATTTTATTGTGTTTTTCGTGCTCTTTCTTATGATATGCAACATCATATAGGCTTATAAATGAAGAAAAATGTCAAAATTTAAATAAAGATTTTAAATTTTTCAAAGAATACACATTTTAAAATTTGTACCATTAATAGTAATGTTATAAATCACCTAGCAAAATGTAAATTTGGGATAATGATGGGTTATTTGTTTAATTTTTTTTTTCACTTAAGCTTAGTTTTTCATTAATACCTTGTAATTAATTGAATAATAAGAAAATGCTAATTTTTACATTTCCTTGAAAATAAATATGCAGGCTAACAGGAATAAACAGTACAGCAAGAAGTCTAAAATTACTAAATCGTAGTGGTAATATTTATTAGCCCATTCTTTAAAATCTTTAATGTTTAAAATGCTTGTCCTTTTACTTTTATAAAAGTTAATAAAATAATATTACTAAAACTTTACAAATTAAAAATGTTATTATAAATAAATGTGGTATGTAAAAAGTATAAATATAATACTGGTACAATTTCTGATATCCAAATCAATAGCAAATTTAGCCTCTTTGCAGCCCAGGCAGTGCACATTATGAGGTACTTCTTTTGATAAACTGATAAATTCAGTTTCACATTTTTAACATATTAATGATTTATTTTTGATTAATCATTTTTATTTTAATAACTTTGTGAAAAAGAAGTTGTTTATATTTATCTATCTGCCTTTGGAACCAGCTGGTTCCCTGGAGATATTGATTATACTTAATTTGTTAAATCTTTTAGCTACAACTTCTTGCCCATGATTCCATCAAATTATCAGACATTAAAATCATGTTATTTTAATTGTTTTACGTATATTATGTTCATTTTGTGTATGAACCTTTCTAATGGAGACCAATGTCATAGCATCATAGTATTATTAAAAATACAAAATGTGCCATTCATTTATCTTCCAAATTTCGCAGTATTATAATTTCACTTTATTTGTCTTGTAAACTGCATAAATATTAAACAAAAACTTTCTGTTTTAACAATGATAAAAAATAATCACATGATCAAATATATGATGAAATAATGAAATCAGTTGTGAATTTCTTGGTAACAATGTAATCTATTACTGGAAATTAGACAATCGAGTGTTTTTTTAATTGACAAAGCTTAGGAAAACTTGGCTCAAGTATTAAATTAATGTCATTCAAAATATAATTTTTTGAAATAATGGGAAAATTTAATTTTTTGCAATAATACTTTTGGAAGTTATTGAAGAAAAAGAAAAAATAAATGCCAAAATTTAGTTTAACTTTTAATTAAGATTTCAAAAAAAATCCCTCCAAGATATATATAGTATATGATATATGCCAAATGAGATAGTTGTAAGTCAAATGCTGTCACCTATAGATGATTAACACACAAACATTCATCTTTTTAATAGAGATTATGGCTTCAGGCTATCTACTATCCATGTTTGTACTCATTATTATTTAAGCAGATATTCAGTGTTAATAAATGTCCTAACAGCTAAATAAAATGTAATTAAACATATAGAACCCTGACCAATTATTCTTGCTAAAGTGTTAATATAATTTTTATATTTCATGGGATTTTTATTTTTTTACAAACTTGTTTATTTAACAACTAGGAAAATGAAGTTTTTTAATCTTCTATCAGTCTTGTGGCCCTAAGCAGCCAGCTGCCTGATTGAAAATCTGTCACTGACTATTTAAAAGCTCCCAAAGAAGATTTTTGTTTTTTGTTTTTCAGCTAAATCTTTTTTTAAAAAAATGGTTTGGTCCTCTGCTTTTATGAAGAAGGTTTTAAAGTGAAAAGAGAGTGTAACTATTTGATTATAGCACATGGAAAAGGGCCTTGTGATGGAATAGAGAGCCATGTGAAAATCAATTCTAAAACTGCAATAACTTTTTGAAAGGGCAATTGAAAATATTACTAAGAAAAATTTTACCTATTCAACCCAAGAAGAAGATGTTGGATCAGAATTGTTCTTAAAAAAGTCATTTTGTTTGGGCATTAACTATCTAAGGAAAACAGTAACTCTATGTGTTCATTCCCAAAACTACATCAAAATTATTGGTGAATACTTTTCAGATGATTTGCTGGGTATGAAAAGAAAGTATTAAAATCTCTCAATAAACTGAAATTATGATGGCTCAGGGTGTGTTTTACCAAAAAATGGAGAACTTGATGAAATAAAAACTATTTTTCTTCATTCATCTATATCATGTAATAATGGAAGAAGTGTGGCCTTTTCAGGTATCAGATGATAGTCATTATTACTAAATAAAAAAATTTAAATATAGATACATTATTATAGTTTTTCTTTGGTTTGTGTCCATACTTACTTTCCTGGAAGTTTGAAAGATTCTCATGTTATTCAACTAAATATAGGATATTAATTTTTAAAAAATCGAACTTTAATTGAAATTTTTTTAGAAAATAACCCTATATCATTCAAAATTTATATTTTGCCCTGAGATTTACAGCATTACCCACTATTCATGGAATAGATTTTAAAATATGTACTTTTTGAAAAAAATGTGAATTTTTATTTAGATTTTGACAAAAAAAAATTTTACATTAGCCTATATAATGATGCATACCACAAGAAAGCATATGAAAAATGCTGTGAAATAGCATACTTCCCACCTCTATAGTTCAATTAGGTGAGCTGCTAGCAGTTAAAAAAAACTTTTGTTTACTGTTTTTATGTTTATTTTTTAATTTTTAGATAGCTGTAATTAAAAAACGTGCTCTATATTTGTATGAAATTTGGTATTTTCCATGTCTGTATGAATAGTATATCTGAAACGAATTTAATGCAAATCTGAGATGATGAGTTTTATAGAATATGTTGACATTGAATGACCCTATTGCAACTAACCTCATTCGCCCCTATGATAATTGCCATCTGGCCTGTACTATTTTTGACAACAGAATTTTTTGAAGTTTTTGTAACTCTTGCATATCTTTCTGGATAAAATACCATTGATCCTTAAACAGACTTTTTTTAAAGTACAGCTGTTAATATATCAAGCAGAAACAAACTCTTATACATAGCAGTATAATGAAGTGAAATTTTGATTGACTAATTCACTCGACACCTTTTATTTTTCTTGTAAATATCAGCAGACATTGCAAAGGAATACAACCTCTGCTAAAAATATAATATTTTCAAAAATATTTACAATTTACATAGTCCTAGGCTAGCTCTTAAATTGTTTATCCCTCAATTTTTATGGGTTGGAAGTCAGTATGGGTTCTGAGTAATGTGTTTTATCTTTTACTATTGTAGATTTGAATTATATCATATTATTATCGGGTAGCATATAATACCAGTTTGTTTCATTAAAAAAATTTGAACTTGTTTGCAAACATTGTATCTAAATAGTGATTTTTAAAAATTAGCAGTCAGTGTTAAACTTCTGATTCTTTTATATTAATAATCCTTCAGAATTTTTTTTTCCCCCTTTAATGATTTAATGTTCTGCAACTTGCACTTAAACCATTACCATTATTACTGTTGATTTTATCTTATCTTCTGAATAAAAATATATTAACCTTTTATTTTTCAAATTGCATTGATTATCAACAAATATTTGTTTAATTACCACTTTGTTTTAAAAAGTTGCAGTAAATACAAACTAGATCATTGATGCAGAATAATTAAACATTTGATGCAAGTTTTTTTTTTCATGAGTTAAATAGAATGGCATAAATAAACTTGTAATTATTATTTGATGTTGAAATCTTTATTATTGTTCATATCAGCAAGGAAAGTGTTTGGCAAGCACCATATTAAGACAATAAGTGCATGACAATTTTACGAATGACATGAGAAGTTTGAAAAGTAGCTTTAAATATTTTAATATTATTTATTTATTACTATTAGTTAGGCTGTCAAGATATTTGTTATATACTACATAAAATGTACTGCTTCAAATTCTTTTCTATTGCTTTTGAGTTTATATACATTTAATTCCAAATAGCCATCATCTGAATACATAAGCTATCATAATTATAATTTTTTCTTCACCATGTTTATTTGGAAAACATCATTGAATCTATTTTTTATGGTGTAATTTTTTATTATTATTATTATTTTGCATTGGCTGCTGGTCTAATCATTATTTAGTTTCATATCTTACTAAACCTGAGAATGATAATTTGAAAGTGGAAGCAGTGCAGAATGTCTTTTAAGTACTGTGCACTTGCAGTCAGATCAAATTTACTTGTTTATACAGGAACATCAAATTATATATATATTACTGCTTCATACAAAAGCACATTATACAGCTGATAATGCTCAATTAATTATTTGCACATTTTCTTATTTGACAGAAAATTTGCTTCCACATATGGGAGCCATACTAATAAATTATATTGTTCGAGTCAACCTGCTTAATCTTTTAAGTTAATGATACAGCAAAACATGATTTTATACAAAGTAACTGGAAAAGTAATTTGGAAAGAAAAAAATCAGAGCCATTGTGCTCTGTTAATAAGATTTCATCTTTGTAATTAAAGGATTCCACATTTGAAATCAGTTTCTGTTTTAGAACCACCATGCATGTGGGCTGGTACGCATGAAATTTCATGTCAAGTGTCAAACATTGCTCCACTGATGGGGTCACAGAAGTTTGAAAAGTGTTATGATGGCTCAGGTATTGTCCATGTCATCTGAACACAGTTCAGAATTGGTATTTCCCAAGATGTATCTTATGTTGATGTCTGTATGTGCTTTTTATCTGAAGTTAATTAGTTTTAGAGTACTAACCACACTTTAATGGTACAAGAGGTGAAGAATTGTTAAAATTTTTCATTCCAATTCCAGAAAGTTCACAGGAAAAAATACAATTTATATTTTTACAGATATATTTTCTTTTCATACTTTTATTTTAACAAAGATTGCTGAAACAATTGTCAGTACTACAAAAACTTTTGATTGATGTACTATGTATGAATTGCAATGATTTATTGTGAATTTTCCATTTTTCTAGAAGTAATTACTGACATTTATAGGGAAAGGAAAATCATATTAATGAGGGCAGCTCCCCCCTCTTTATATTTGGTTTCCTGTTGCATTAATGCTTTATACAGCTAGCAGGCCTGGACATCATGACAAGCAAATTGCATAAAACAAAATATCGTATTATATACTCCAATCAGTGTTTAGGTATATATAAAATGATATTTATTTATATTGACCTCAGGTTTTCGCTGTCTAATGTATAAAAATATTGAGTTCACGTATCTATTTATCAATGAAATAATCTCATGATGTGCTTATCTGCCTATTAGTTATTTATGTGGAGTTTAAGTTATCAAAATGCTTTGAATTTACATTATCCTTAAATTTTATATAATTATTTCCTGCATAAATAATTTGTCAAGAATAAATATAAATATTATTCATCTGGTAAGATTTTGATAAATTTTCATGTTTGAAGGTTATAAGTAGGGTTTAAATGTCTTTTTTATTTGATCCAAATACAATTCTCTTTTCTAAAGAAACAAATTGAAAATAAAATGTCCATAGTAAGGAAGTTCAAGTCATATTTTTTTATTATTTGTTCAAATGCATTCTCAATTAAATTCTCTCTCATAGTATACCTTTTTGTAATTTTATTGAGATACATCGTTACTGTATTCTGTTAGATGTATCAAAGGATATATTTTTTTAAAAATCTTGATTGGGGAAAAAGTTTTTTTTTTATATTGAATTTTCCTTTTTTTTATAAATATAATTTGCTTGTGTTAAGAACTTTATTTTAAATGTATGAGGAATCTATGGTTTATGGCCTCATAGATTTCTTCTTATAAACATTTTCTCTTTGAAATTAAGTTCTTTCTACAATGACTGTGTAAAAATTTGAATTAAAATATGTATGCATTGAAAAACAAACAACCCCTATTCTGATAGCATTAATTCATCAAGACTGAAGATACCATGACTTGAATTCTTTTAACTATGCTTCTAATATTTATTGAATGGTAAGACTTGGTTCAATTGCATATTTTAATTTTTCCAATCTATTTTTGGATGATATAAAGACAATTTTATCATCCAAAATTTCCTTGCATGCTATATATTTTTGATAAGAAATTAAGTATTTTATTTAACATATTAATATATTTTGATTAAAAGAGTGTACTGTGATTGCTTCTAATATCGGACATTTTATTTCTGAATCCATCTCGTATGTTTACATTGAAAGAGGTTGAGTGGTAGAAATTGGAACTTGAATGTAAAAATTCTTCTCTTAATCTTGTTTGGTAGGGTTTGCTTTTATTAATCTTTTAGACATGTGAAATTTTGTTTTATAAATGGATTTTGGATTAAAAGTTTGAAATTTGTTTTAATAGTATTTATTCTGTTCTAGGTTCATCATATAACTGATGTCTGTTGGGATAAATGCATTGACAAACCTGGTCCAAAAATAGATGGTCGAACCCAAGCATGTCTTGTAAACTGTGTTGAAAGATTTATTGATGCGTCCTTAGTATTGACGAATCGATTTGCCCATTTACTTCAGGGTTCAAGATGATGAAATGCAGAAGTGCAAGTTATTGTTCAAGATTTCTTAATCTTGAAAATGTTCAAAAGGAAGAGTTATTGTTTTTAGGTGATACATTTAGTTTACTGTGCCAATGTTTTGGTCTTAGTGTAACTTAAATGTAAATAAGTGTCCTTCATAATTATTTTTGCGACATGTAAAATATGCATATATATATACATGTACCTTAAACTAGTAATGTAAATAATATCAGTGAATAAAAGCTAAACAAAAATTGTTTTAATTTCTTTTGAAGCTTCTTTTTCAAAGTTCATTTAAGATTTTCATGCTCTTTTTTTTTTTGTTGGAGTACAGTCAAATTATTGATATTATAGTTTCAGTATACTTCCTTTCTTAACTGCAAAATTTTGTACCACTTTGAAATCATACTAAGAATAAACAATACAAATTCAGTATTTAAAAAATATTTTTCAGGGTTTTATTAACTTTTACCCCTTTTCATTGTATTGTAAAAAAGAAAAATAGTATGCTTCTAGGATAATAATTATGTAAAAAAAAAAAATATTTTGAAGTAATTTTTAACTTTTTCTGTATCCCTAAAACCTTCCTATTACTATGTATTTCTAAAATATCAGGTTTTTTCTTCTATTTAATTTGGTGAATGTTCATTTAGTTTCACTCTCTCTCTTTCTCTCTTTTTTTTTTTTTTTTTTGGAAAAAAAAAAGAATTTTTTTTTCATTTCTGTTAAAAAAATGTCTTATAATATTCAAGCACATTTTTCTTTTTATACTTAGCACAAAAGAAAATTTTTATTTTTTTCTTTAAAAATACTTTAAAACCCTGACTAATTTTGCCTTTTTTTTTTTTTTTTTTTAATAATTCACTGGGAAAAAAAACGACTGTAGCTGTGGTGTTTCATTTTGGAATAGTATTTCTGTTGACATAGGTAGATATATTTATGTTCAGAATTGAATCATTCTTGAAATTTCATGCAGTACTCCATTGGTTGCCAAAATATCACCTGATACAACTTCGGCAAGACGAGCAACTGTTATAGCATCACTGTTTTCCTTTGTGATAGTAATTAATTCATCACTGGCAGCTTTGTATGAGTAAGTAAAATGAAGTTCCAAAGTGCTGCTGACAACAAATACTGGCAAGATGTGACGAGCTGCTGTCTGAAATATTAAGCAAAATATTTAGGAATCAAGCAAAGATAGTTACATTCCATTAAAATAATAAAGGTTCAATAGTAAAAGAACAATCAAGTAAATTAGATAATTTTATCTGAACCTGTTGATGAATTGCGTGTCTTCTACTAATAGAAAAGTTGTTTGACTGTTCGAATATTTAGAGCTTTTAAAAGAATTCTATCCATTCTTGAATTCAAAATTCAAGCTGATTTTTAAGTTGTTAACTTTGTACGAAATAAACTAGTATAATAGTTAGAAAAATAGTTTCAAAGAAAATGAAATTTCTTATTAAAATAATTTTCTGCATGACAGGACGGCCATATTGAATGCTCCTGCACATCTCATCTAATATTTAAATGCAAAATGTCGCACACTGTTTTGTGATATCTCATTTTTTCTTTCTTTCACCTTGATGTGCAATGGATTCTGTAATTAAGTTGGCATAATACATTTCACATATATTACATGAGTTTTAATTGACTCCATTCAATAAAAAAATTCTGTACTATAGAACAAAAGATATTGGATTGTAAGATAATGAAGTTCCAACAATAATGATATATTTTATTTTTAAAAATAACTGCTGAATGCTATTAATTTGATAATGTAAGTTTTATATTCCTTCTAGCTATCTTGATGAAGCTAATAGTAAAAATTCAAGAAAATAGTCCTTGTGTCTTGTCATTGATTTTCACACCATTTAGATGGTCAGATTTTGTTGTGAATTGCTTGTAATGTTTAGAATTTAGTTACATACACTTGAAATTATTATAATTTTATTTGTAAAGAAAATCAGTATTTTCTATTTAAAGAAAAATGTATACTGTGGTTATAAGTAAGTGAATCTCGGTCAAATTATATGATTCTTGCTAAGAATTCAGTTAACCATGTGGTCTTCCTGGGAGAAGCTAGCTGCCAATCATGTAAATATCACGTGGTCTCCCTGTTGATGTTAGTATATTTTTTTCCTAGTAGAAGCAAACTTGACTCGTGTACTAGGGGGAGTGTTATCTAGGCTCTAGTTCTCTAGGCCTACTACGCTATTGCGTAATCATGTGCCTTTTGTTGTTGATGTTACCAATAAACCATATAAAAGACAACACATGTCTTCAAGCCATTTCACCCATACAACAATTTTTACTATCAAATAAATTATTGTGTAATCAAGAAAAGCAACAATAATTTAATTTACAATTCTGTTTAATTTTGAAACATTATTTCTTTGAAGTTCATTGTGAAGCTTCAAAAAAAAATAGTAATTACTGCTATTTTAGAAAATTATTAGTTTCTTCTTTTACAATAAAGTTATATCATTGGAAGACGCATGTTAAAAAGTAACAATAATTAAACATGGATGTCAAAAAAGATTACCTTGTGCAGCATTTCAGGATCTAATACTAAACGTTGTAACATTCCTGGTGGCATTGTGATATTCAGTGCATCATCACTTGGTGCAAAGACAGTAAATGTTTTTGTTGAATCTCCAAGAAGTTTTAGTAAGTTAGGATTTGTTTGATTTAACAAGCCTGTGAAGATGCTGAAAAGAAAATATTCAAATTTGTTTAAAATTAAAAATATTTAAGATTTATCATGTTTAGAAATATAAAGTTCAGTATCTTGTTCATGTAAAATGTCAAATGCTAGATATACTTCTCATAATAATCTGATGATTTTCAAAGCTCTAAAATTTTAATACACAATTTATAATATCTTGTCACATGCTTTTAAAGTAATATCTCATACCTGAAGTTTCCTTCTTGTAGTCGATCCAGAATGCTAGTTGTGGGGGGGATCAACACTTTATCAATAATATGTATAATTCCATTTCGAAGCTGCAAATCTGGCTCTGTTACCAAAGCTGCTTCCACTGTTAATCTCTGAAATAATATTGTGAAGGAAAATGAATATGATTATACAAAGAAACTAGAATTAAAAATTATTTTAGATAACTATTTCCTTCAATTATACTGTTCTTATCAAATATTCCATTTTCTGCTGTTGTGAAAGAATATCCTTACTGTTTTATCGTTTATATTTCAAATAATTGAAACCTCAGTTTCGAATTCAATAGGTTCAGTGAAAATCTGTCTTAATGCATGTAAACAAAAATTATAAAATACACATTTTTTTACGAATGGAGTTGTATATTAATGTGTAAATGTCCTTTGTAGTGTTGAACTTTTTAACACCTTATGTGACAAGAAAGAGCACAAAAATGCTTTAGCTCGAGTATCATTTATACTTTATTGTATAGCCGTTTCCTGAAAATGGAAAAACATACGATGCAAAAAGGGAAAAATCATCTTTTTGTAGAATGCAAGCTCCTTTATTTTTTATTTATTTATTTTATCAGCCGAGTGTTCAATTCTCATGTGTAAGTCATCAAATGCAACATGTACAATTTTCCGGATAAAAAAATTTTCCGGAAATTTTATTTTCCAATAAAAATACAATATGTTAAAAATCGAAACAAGGAAAAATAAATTACACTGCACACTAGGTCTTTGTTTATATGGAAATGGTTTCCAAATGATAAATACCAAATTCAATTAAAGTATTCCAAAACGTGTATAAATATTATAAAATATTTCATTATTATCATACTTGGAGCATATTTAAACCTATTCTATTGGAAATGGTAATGAGGTTAAGAACATAGGAAATGTGATGCAAAGTGGTATAGAGAAATTTAATGCTAAACCTTTTAGATAAGCAGAAAAATTTGATAAGATGTGTAGGTATCCATGATGCATGCTTTACAGATATTTTCTCTATTGCGTATTAGACTGTCTAAGAGTGCCTGCTGTGACAAGGAGTAATCAGAAGGAATGGCGTTTTAAAACTACAAAAGAGAAACACAATGAGGGAATTCATCATCCCTTGCACTTATTGTATCAGATTCAATCCTGAAAATATACTGGCTTATCAAACATCGGCATTGTGAAAAAAAATTATTATTATTTTGCTTGCTTTTATAAAAACACATATTGACGATCAGGTAGATAAATATTATTTAATATATCATTTTGGTTTGCACTATTTCACTTAAAATATTTATATTATTAATTTCCAGTTGTTAAATAATCTTGCTGAGTTGCAGGGTAAAAAATGAAATTACATAAATTTCATAAGAATATAAAAAATTTCAAATATGGAAGTTTAGTTCCTTATTCATAGTTTATGAAAAGGAATTAAGACTCAAAATTTCTTTTTTTCCTGAAATTAGTGGCTTGTAAATATGCACAAAGGCAATAATGTCAATACAGATTTGGCCAAATAATTTGCCATTGTATGACACTGGGTAAAATTAAGTATCACTTAAAGAAAAGTGCACCAACCTTTTTATGGATCCTTAATCTCAATGTTTGGTCTTGACTTTGGAGAGGAGTTAATTTTTGTCCATCGATAGCATTAGAAGTAAGTTGTTTTCCAGATACTACATGAAAACTTGCAATTGTTCTGGCCAGTGAAGGCTGGCTTAGTATATCCGAGAGTGTTTCATTTGAAAGGGCTGTTAATGAAATATTTTATTTTAATTATCAACAATAAAAATATCCAGTAATTCCAAAAACTAAAACAACCAAACGTGGTGTATATTATTGAAATAAGACGAATCAAGTCTGAGTGCAAACAACGGCTTTGCACGCAATTTTTAAAACTAGATTTTCTTATAATCTGGTAACAAACAATATGAAAAGACATGGAAAAACCCTTAAAAGTCAGAAAAATTGTTATTATACAGTATGTTATTGTTATGTAAGCAAATAAGGGAGATCATTCAACTGATCGTTTGCGACAGCTTTACTCCAGTTTTTAGCACACCCATTTAGTAGGGTGCAACTAACTGAAAGATTTCTTTCACGTAAATATGCTCAGTTATTAAGTCTAGAATAAATTGTTTATTTTCACTTTGTATATAAACATTTTATACAAGGGACGGAGGCAATAATCTGTATTATACCAATTATAAGGTTTGTTTTATCTAGAGGTCAATTTAAAGTACCACTGTTAAACAACAGCGAATTTCGCGGTATCAAGTTGAAAATCTCGAAGGTCATTTGCTTTCATTTTCGGAAAACCAGAGTCAAGGTCTGTCGGATTGTCAACTCGCTCTCTGAAGTAAATGTGCCCTATGAGTGACATTTTATATTTCCCCGTTACACTTAATTCAGACATTATTTCCATATATCACAATCGATATCACCTTCAAATCAAGCCGTTTAACAGTTGTTATGCAATGGTACATAGACAGTTCGTAATCCCTCAGGTATAACAGATACTTACACTTAAAGGTTCTTATTAATGCTTTTCTTCTGCTGTTCACACATAATGTATACTTGTTTCATGAATGGTCGACTGATCAATTCTTTGGAGAAATAAGAAACGCACCTCTAAAGGAGTGATACCTAGACAGACCTATTTCTGTGTACAGCAAAACTCGTTGAACATATATTCCGCATGACTGCTAACAGGTATGCATGCCATTATGATATAAAGTGTACTGAGAACCACGCCTTATCTATTATTCCGCTAATTCGGTGAATAACTTGCTAGTCAACGGGATTGACCTGAATACAGAAGGCCTCTACCCTGATCTTGATAATCAGATTGGGATTGGCTTACCATATCTTTGTCATTGGCGTCTCAAGGTAGCACATCCAATATCCGACACGACAAGCCTATCCAACTACATGTGGCGTCACAAATCAGAGCCAAATTTTTCCGTTTAGGAAGTGTTGCTAGTGTGCACCCCAATCCTCTCGCCTTCCTATGTGCCTGCTACTTGCCGGATTTCTATATTCACAGGCAGCTTAGCCAAAACTTGCTCTTGCGCCATTAAACACAATAAACCAACCATTTTCAATGATCAATAACGTGTATTCAAAATAGAGTGATTGAATTTGAAAAATTATGAATATACGTTGGGCTGCTTCACGTCACATCAATTTTGCCTGATTTCTATATTCAAACTCAGTTTTGAGGCGTCATCATGTCATTTACATGGTGGGCTACAGTCCTGAATGGCCGCCCTTAGATTGGTTTCTGTTTGAGAAGACAAACTGTCACAATTTAAGTGACTTTGAACGTGGCTTAATATTCGGCCCTTTTGAGATGAATCAACGGATTTTAAACTTTGCAAAAGTGTACCATGAATTTATGAAATCCAAAAAAGCATCAAGCTTGTAATAAAGCTACAAACAGAAAAGGACCCTGAAAATCGTGCATGACAAGAATCGATTTTCGAGATAGACTTGAAAAAATGTTTCAGATTTTAATGTTGGGAATCAATTAATCATCAAGTATCAATGTATGAGCTGTAAAATGGCCCCTCATTGATAAGGGCTTTCGGAGCCAAAGACCAATTCGAGTATCTTTGTTGACTGCAAAGCACAAAATAACATACCTGCAGAGCACAGCCGTTGTATTGTTGAGCACTGAAAATATATTGCCTGGAATGACGAGTCAGATTTTCAGATGTATCCATCCGATGGACATGTATGGTTATGGTGAAAAAATCCATGTAACTCTCCATAAAAATTCTATTGATCCCGTATAAAATCGGGGAATTGTTCAAGCCTCTGTCATGGTGTGAATCGGGAGTAATTGGCTTGATTAAGGAACCCCTAATTAGGCTTCATATAACTTTGACCAGAGATACATACTTATATATCCTTTCCGATTACTTAAACCCGTTCATACCCTGTATGCATTTCGACGGGCTTGGACGATGCGACATTTCACAAGTGGAGAAATTCTATTAAGTAGCTTCAGGAACACTTCAGATTTCAGCATTCTCCATTGGCCACTTGAATCCTTAAACAAGAAAATTATTCACAACGGCGGATTTAAGGATATCGCAGCCCTAGGTAATGCACATTATGAGGTCATTTTTTTAATAAAATTGTCAATTTATTTTCACATTTTTAACATGTTAATGATTTATTTTTGGGTTAATATATTTTTTATATTTATTTCCTGTGTTCATTTTTATTTAGCTTGAGACTGTCCGGCATCCACTTTTGTACATAATATTATCGAAATTGATGCTCGGTTTTATAAATATTCATATAAATATGTGAGCATAATGAAACATATAGGAATACTGTCAACGTAGCAGTCCTAAACAGTTGCTTTGTTCAGAAATCCAGCACAAATTATTTAGCATATATGAGATACCTTTCTACAAATTGCGCTAAAGAGATCTCCATCTTCTTGTATCTTTATAAAATTATACATTGCTCTGCAAAAATCATGATGTAAATTGCATCCATGATACACTCATTTATTAATGGCGTCCATGCCATGTCTGCATATTTATGAGTACTTACACGATATTAGACTGGTGTACCAGTTTTTCTGGCAATTCAGTATAATTAAGATAAGTATTAAATGCAAGATTAAAATGTCCAGTGAAGAAAAAGGATTATATTACATGACTTCTTATACTTTTTATTTTATGTGTAAATAGAAGGTTTTACATGAGGAAAAAAGTATTTTCCACAATGATCTAAACTGTAGTTTTCAGAATAGGTATTTTTCCCCTTAATTCCACAGGTTGTTGCAGCAGTTTTTTAATTATTTGAAAGCAATCGTTTCAATCCTTAAAATCGTTAGTTTTGATGATAATTTTGCAATTTTGTTGCTTCGCATCAAATATGTAGCATTTGTTGTATCTACTCTAAAACCTCATACATAAACTTCAAAATATATAAAATATGTAAATTGTTTTAAAATACAAAAACAGTGAATGCGAGGCGTTACATACTTATTATTCGAACGAATTTGTTCGTTCCTAACGAACGCACTTTTAAATATAATAAACTGTTCTCATTCTTTTGACTCTGTAAAAGTATTTAAGATCTGAATTAAATTTTATTTTATACAGAAAAAAAAACTAACTTCAAATAAATCCATTTCTATTGTTTAAATTAACTTAGTCTTTTAAATTGAAAGTGGGCAAAAATTTCGAAAAATAAAATGAATACATGTATATATATATAAAATGTAAAACATATATTTTTGAGCAGTTTCGTGGCCGAAGAGAGACCACGAAACGAAAAAATGTAAAAGAGGCAAAATATAAAAGAGGCATAATTTATGTACAAGCAAGAAGCGACGAGGTACGTCAATCTACAGCACGACACAAGAGAAAAGAGAGACCAAAAATATTTTTCCAGGTGGTTTCATACTATGAGATTCTGATAGGGATTTCTTTACACATGTAGATTTAGGTAAAGGGAATACAGATATCTTTTAAAAGAATTTGCGTTGCTTGATAGATTTTTATCTCTTCATTCGGAGTGTGGGAACAGTTGAGTTGAACATTTTTACAGAGCTCTTGTAATATTAATTAAATAAAAAAGGTGGAATTGGATCAGGGAATAAGAAAACGTTTTAGAATTAAGTTAATATGCGTTAAATTAAGATAAAAATTAGGAAATTAATTAGGAATTAATTTAGATTTAGAGATATCATTACTTATATATATAAAGAAATAATAAAGGTGCAGTTCGAACTATAAAAGCATTGTTATTCATCAACAGATGGCGCTAGCACGAATGCACCTTGTAGAATTGCGAAATAATGATTAGTATAAAAAATGTTGACTACACAATTGATCTTTATTCTACTAACCATCTATTTAGAAGGCAGAATATATTAATGAACGATAACGAAACTATTTTCATAAACAGAGAAGCAGAATGGGTCTGAACATGTTCTAAAAATGACTGGCAATATGTTTATTTGCCGCTTCCAGAGTTGAAGACACATACAACGTGACATAGTGCACGCATATTTTCCGCAATCTCACTTTTCCTGCATAGGCTTTCGTGAGAACTAATTAATGCTGCAAACGCGATCCGTGAAAGAGAGTTTTTTTTTTTTTTCCCCACATTTCAAACGTATTTCTCAGCTATTGTGTGCTCAGATGTATACATTTTCACGCAATATTTTATTCATTTTCATCTTTCTGAAAACAGAATGGTCAAAAGATTATTGCTATAATTGATTGACAAATACAGTGACATCCTGAAAATTTTTTAATTGGCTTGATAACGCATGAAATCTTATGTTATTTAATAATGTGCTAGTATTCCGCCTTTGCGAAATCTTGTAATCTAGCAGCGTCTTTGTTCTCCGTTTCCTTAAAATCTCATTCATAAAAATAAATGAGGCTGCTGCAAATATTTACATTTCATTTTGCTTAGAGGCCATGATCACAGAATATATTGAGCTTCGACGAATGGTTAAACACTTATGGAAACGAGCGAAGTGACATCCTGTGTGGCGATGATCATTCACATAGGATAATAGAACGAAGGCATGCTCATTCTTTGCTTCTTACCAGAGTATTCAAATTTGGAAGTACTTTTATAATAAAAAATTGTTCTAGATGCTCATTACCAAACGGTAATCAAGATTGGAAACGCGTAGCAACATACGAAAGTGGCGAGTACGGTATATCCGAAGAAATGCTTGCAAAAGTAAAGAAACTACATTTTTGACCGGTTAATGTGTTGTAATAAAATCTTTATGACTATATATTCTTGTCCTATTCAGTCAGACAGACAGCTATTTCTTTGATAGAAATTTTGGGAAATCATTCGTTACGGCTTCTCCTTTTACGAACTTCATAGGTAACATTCGTTTAATAATTTGTTCTACACACAAATTGATTGTTCAGTTGAATATAGAATTACGAGTTATTCGAGTAGTCTAATTTTATAACAATCCTCATTTGTAGGATTCCTACTTTCGTGCTACAGTCCTCTATCGGTAATCTCGTGAACTGCAAAAAAGTTCATCAAACCTTTCAAAATTCGTAAAAAGAAAAGAAAATTGAAGAGGTATTGAAAGCATTTATTGGTGTTGAAAAAATTTTCCTTCTTATAAATGCTTTCAATACCTCTTCAATTTTCTTTTCTTTTTACGAATTTTGAAAGGTTTGGTGAACTTTTTTGTTCTTTTTCTTTCTCTTACCTTCGAATGCTTCGTCTGGAGGTACAAATAGCGTGTATGGAGCTTGACGAGTAAGAAGAGTGTAGATGCCACTGACATCCAACAATTTCAAGAAATAGGTCATACCCCGAATCTCCAAATATTCCACCAAAGACCGAACTAAGAAATACCAGAAATAATATTAAACACTTATAAAAAAAAAAGTAAGTAAGTATGTTTACAGGATGTTCCAAAAAGATCGAAGCACGCTTTAACTATTGGAGATAAACAAGTGCTGCAAATTGCAAAAGTTTTCAAAATAAAATAAAAAATTAGTTTTAATTATATTTAGCACTACAGTGAATTAATATAAACTGTACTTTTTATATTTTTACCATATTAGATCTCAATAGACAAAATTAGGAAAACAGAATTTTTTTTTTCTTTTTTCCTGCAACTAAAGAATTATTTAAAAAAAACTGCATACCTGTATCTTTAAAATTGATTGAATTTTAAGAAATAAAAAGTTGATTTAAAATACTTTCTCTTACAATTTAAAACAGTGAAAATAAGAACAATATGCAAATGTACTATAGGGTTCTTTAACTCAATTACAGGACAGTTTAAAATTTGTTGAACATATTTTCAGCAGCAAGAGTGCCTTTATAAATTACTGGACCAAGGAATTTGTCATTTTAAATATCGTAACACAACAAAAGAAAATTTCCTTTAATGATGTATTTAATACAAAAGAAAGAAAGAAAGAAAAAGAAATAAAGAGGGAAAGTTCAATAATAAGAGATTCATGTTATTCTATAGTAATAATGATTTTAATGAGATCTGATTGCTTTATTCCCATAAACAAGTATTCATCCTAACAAATATTCTAAGTAAAATTCGAATGTCTACCGAATACTACAGACCTCTAAAACTTCACGTCTTGTTGTTCGAGAGCTTGCTTCTTCATGGATTTGTAGAATTACAAATATACATACCGATAATTCTCAGAATGACCCGAGATCTTTCTTATTTTCATACATTTAAAAAATGTATTTTTGTTGGAATATTACAGAAGTAAATGAGTGATTTTGAAAAAAAATAAATCATTTACAGTCAATAATTTCTTAAAGAAAATATTTTTGCTATAAATATTGAAAATAAAGCTGAATGGAGTTCTCATGTGGCGTCACAATTCCTCGGCGAACGTAATGGTATGTCCTTAACAAATGCATCTGCATTATTTGATCCATTCGTTTCTATCCTAAACATCCTATGCTTTTGTCCACTTTAAATGATTGAGTATAAAAAAAATGTGTTATCATTTCATATTTTGCTTGTAGTTATGGGAAAAATAAAAATAAATGTCGTACGAAAGCGCTTTAGATTTTCCACTTTACAATCCTGGATTAACATGGACAGTAAAATTTCGATGAGAATTTTTTAAATATACACCAAGATGTAAATTGCGCTCTTTTAGATCAAACTCTAATAATTTTAATTAACAGGCTAGTATGTATTGATATTAACTAACTTGTAAAAATTAAATTATTTATTAAAAATGTACGTAAAACTAATTCAATATATTATTAACTAAACTAATTCCATACAGTTTAAGCTGGACTTATTCTAATAATGCGAAAGAACAAATGATTCCTACATAAAAAAAAGAAAACCATATTTAAAAAATTAGATAAAATTTGAGAACTAATAAACATCCACAAATTTCAATTAAAACTCGTATATACAAATGAAATAAATTAACCGATGAGAACATAAAACAAAAATTATTTCTTTAGATCAATGATTTTTTTTTTAAAACCATGGCAAAAGATTCGAATCCGATCATTTTACGTTTATCCTTTGGGCATGAATTTGATTTCATTATATTATAAAAAAAATCGTTTGCAATTTATCCTTTAAACTGTGAACTGAGCGAATTTGTGAGGATAGTCTATCCAAATACAAATATGGTATAGTATTCGATTTAAAAATGACGTATCCCATTATGAAAGCGCAGAAAATTTGTAAATCCATCGTGAGTCTATGCAGAATTCACCAGACTTTTTTCTTACGTTTTATCACTTTTGTTTCCAGTTACGGATATACCTTTATTTCTAATTAAATATACAGTTCCATTAATTTTCAATTTATCAAAATTGAATCAATTTTAAAGAAACAAGTATGCAATATTTTACAATGCTATTTATTGAGAAAAGGGGAACTTTTTCGAAGAAATTTTACCTAAAGAGAATGTGTAAAAATTTAAAAAAGTGTAACTTATTTCTAAATTAATAGTTGGGCTATTTCACGAATATAAATTAATTAGTTACCTAATTTTGAACATTTTTGCAGTTTACGCTACCTAGGTATCTCTAACTGGAAAAGTTTTAAGTACATTTCCGCCATTTTGGAATAGCCCGAATAATTTTTTGATCCAAGTATAATGTGATTTGTTAATGTTTTTATTTTAAATCCAATACAAATTCTATTTTTTCTCCAGTTTATTTTATTTAGTTGCTTCTAACAAGAATCGAAAGTTTTGGTTTAAAAAAATTCTTTGCAGATTAGTAAACATTTCTTTCACCTTTCCCTCTAAAATCCTCATCAATTTCTACAATTTTGTGAAAATTCCGGTAATGATATAATCAGAAATTAAAAATGCTATTTAAATTTAATCAGACCAAAATATCTTTTTGAACATATGATACGTATTTTTGTTATAGGTATAGAAGAAATGTATATCATTTTTTAAAGATATCTGAAGATAGTGGCTCATTAATTTCACTGAAAATTTACGATCAATTCAAACTTTTCATATTTGCGGGCCATGAAAGTAGATGGCAACTTTCAGACAAGAAGAAATGCATGATGCCCTGTACTTCTTTCTGAATGCTCTTAAGTGTTATAAGTTGATTCATATTGATCTGCAAACATGATAAATTTTTCATGACTAATATTGAAACCATATTAAGACACTATATTGATGAATCTTTACTTTTCCCATCACATAAAATTTAATTCTGTTATTTAATGATAAAATTACAACCATTATAAATTTATAAGAAATAAAATTCTGATTCAAAAGTTTAGAATTTACAATATTTTATGTCACTTTACAATATTTTATGAAGTTGAAAATCACATGATAATGATATACCTCTATTAGGAATAAGTACCGAGTCAATTTTATGCAAAATTCCATTCCGAGTAGTGAAGTCACTTTCAAGTATCCGTGCTTCATTGACATATTGTCCAGTTTCATTGCATGATAACTGAACCTTGCTGCCTTCCAAAGTTTCCAGTTCAGTTGTACCAGATATCACTCTGCTGCACCAAACAGTATTGACAATATGATACTGCAGCAACACTGAAAAAAACCAACCAGTATCAAAAATCACAACCAATAACTTTGAGCTTATATCGCATATGAAATAATTAATTTCAAAAGAAATGTTGTTGTCAGCTACATTTGTGTTATCCGGAATAGCTAACATAATTTCATCCCTTTTACTACTAAACCGGCCCAACCCGGCCATACAAATTCTATACTAATAGGCCGTTTTTGGTGCAGTTTCTTTTTGTTGTTGTTTCTGATGACACTTCCATGGGCAAGCCCGTTAATTCCGAATATAACGATTTTAAGCCGAGAGAGAGCGTCTCTTGTTTTAGTCTCTAGGGCCAAGAGTACTATTTTGCTACTCACGCATCGCATTCGCTTGCACAGTCCCTTTTTGCGGGGGGGGGGGATATTCACACACAGAACAAACGTAGAACAACCCTGCCCAAACCGGGAGTCGAACCCAGGATGACCATATAACGGGGAATACGCATTACCCCTATACCAGGACGCCGGCGCCAGTTTATTTTTAAAACGAGGAATCCAGGATGTAAAATGTTCTTGGTAATAACTTGCTTTACATCCTGCATCTGTTCTATTCGCTCTATTAATTATCCAAGGAAGCAAGACTGAAACTCGTAACCCTCAGAAATCAAAAGTGAGGTTGTAACAGCAAGAAATTGCTTCCTCCAGAACTAATTCTGAAATTCTTCTTGAAAGGAGAATTATAATCTTCTACGAACTTGCAGCGTTGCAAAAGCTTTTATTGGTTCCTATTTTAGAGATATTGTAGAATACATTTTAAATATAACACATTGATTATGAAAATTATTTCACTGTTATATGCATAAAATAATATTTATGATATAGCTTTAATGGAAAGAATTAAATTAAAGCAAAACTGAAAGATACTGAATGGCAACCAAGCATTTAATATAAGAAATTTATACACATACACAGTGGTTATGTTTCTTTAAAATGTATAAAACTAATGGATGAAAAGTATATTTTGTTTTAAATATTCATTCTCACAATAATAACATTCAATAATACGATAATTTTATGTAGGGTTTTTTTTCTTTCGTATTATTCAGTTGAAAGATAGTATAGCCTGGATTTGATGATTTGGATGTAAGAATTACGTGGTATTAAACGAATCTATTTTGATAAGTTTTATTATCTCGGTGACTCACTCTCCGTTTCATACTTTTCTTCCTCTCAGCAAAGGCACTCAACACTTTGAGGTAGTAGGTCAGCCGCCAATTCATTAAAGCAAATTATTAAATCAATATTAACGATTTAAATTAATACCAGTTTGACTTTTTTGATTCTCTGTATTCGTATGTGTCGATTAAATAGAAAAAAAAATGTATTAGATTTTCATCAGTACAATTTTTATATGTATAAAGTAAGTATTTTAAATTAAAATTGTATCCGCTTTATAACCATTAGGTTGAGAAACTGGATTTCTTTTTATTTAATAATGCATCTATTAAAGAATTTTCATTAAAGAAAACAACTATACATTTATTTTTCACAACATAGTGCATTTCATATAAAATAATAACAATTATTAATCTTAGTGATAATGCGAGAAAAAGAATGCATCAAAAGTTTTTAATAACCATACTAATTGGTAGCATTATAGTAAATAAGATAAATTTTCGGTCACCATAAAATCCTGGACTTTTTTTTTTAATTTACAAACTTTGAAGAGTAGAGACTTTATAAATCTTATCAAAATACTCGTCCTGGTGACTACTTGGTGACTAGTTTTTCTAGAAAGAGTTATTTTAATCTCCGAATAGCTCATCAAAATTTCTGCTTCTTTTTACAAAAAGAATATAAAAGTCCTATAGAAGGGATTGCTCATTTTCGAATATGGTTTAATTATTCCTCTAATTCATAGACAAGTCTAAAAATTCTAAATTAAAAAAAGAAAGAAACCTTTCATTGAATTCGTGTCTTCCATGAGTGCCTCCAAGAATGGAGCAGGCAAAGATTCCCAAGCTTCATCAGTAGGGGCAAAGAACGTCAGTGCTTTCTTATCTCTTAGTTCATTGGAGAGTTGGGCCCTTTTTGATGCTGTTGCAGTTGTACTCAAACCTGGAGTTTTGACAAGGAGATCCGTAATGGCATTTCGTCCAGAAGATAATAGCAATGATTCAGTAACATGTATTATCCCATTGGTGGCTTCAATATTAGTAGCAACCAAAGGTATGCAGTTCACTGTAATTAGCTGCAATAAATAATAATAAAAAAAATGAACTTTTTACATTTACCCAAGTAAAGTTTCACAAATATAATGTGATACAAATTGAATATTAGAATAAACTACAAAGAGTTCTTTTGTCAAATAATATAGAAAATTTGGCAAACACTTGACTGGAATATTTTAATGTACTTTGTTCATTGTAAGTTGAAGTTTGCCTTATAAGTGATACCTCAATTTTTACAGACAAGGAGTAGTTGGGTATAAGGAATTCCAGAAATTCCCTATATTCCCTATATATTTTTTTATATTATATTCTTTGTAATTTTAAGTCTATTTAAATCATTCGTCTCAACCTTGAATCGTACATTTTGTTTTGTTGAACAAGCCGAATGAATAAAATAGAAAGTTTTACAGTTCGAAGATATTTCCGAATACAGACACGCAAATTGCAGTGCCTCTTTCTTGAAGCTACTATCATATGATATATCAAGGGCACATTTTTTTACCGCTGGAAAAGAAAGAATTTAAAGTAATGATTTATTTATGAAATGGAAAAGAAAACCCCCGCCTTACCTTGACATCCGGTTCTGAATGACCGGACCGCTGCGACAAAAACACGGCTACTACTTTCAGTCATAAAATAGTTATCATTGCCAGTGAACCCGAAGGAGATACGTCCTGTCGTCGGAAATGTGGTACTCACAGCCACATCACCATTATTGTACTCCGAGGGAAAGCAAATATCATTATATTGTGTCAGGTCACTTATCATCTACGTATCACAGTTCCCCCGAGGGATATAAACTTTTAGGGTAGGTAAAATACATATAAGGAAGATTTTTTTTTTGTGTGTAGTAATATGGGGTCGGAAATTAAAAGTGTAGATATGTATACGGAAAAACAAGAAATACCGAGGAAGTGAAAATAAATATCTTTAATTACATAAAATTACAGTTAAGTACTCGAATGCTCCACCATCAGCATCGATATCGATCATCTAGCAAGTGACTGGCGTACACATTCTACGATGCCAGGTGTTTCCCGAACAGTTGCAGGCAGCGACTAAAAATGTTGTAATGAGGTTCTCATCAGGTTCAAAAAGACTCGTAGATGAGTTCCTTCAGGTGTCCTCATAAGAGGGAAATAAACCGATACTTGATAAACCAAGTGAACGTGCTGAGACAAGAGAGTGATCCACCTCTTCCTATTCATCGAGGATCAGAGGTGGCCTTGGAGTAATTACGCACATTATTGCAGAATGGACTCTATCGTTCTGAAACCACATGACATTTTATACACTTTTCATTTCCAGGCCTATATTGCTATGAAAAAGGCTTCTTTATGTGTATCTTACATACCTTAAAGTTTGGCCCATAAAAATTCAGAGACACCCTCTATATAAGGATGTTGAAAGGATATCGGATCAATGACTCCCGTGCTTGGCGATGAATTTGCCGACAAAATTGATATTAGAATCTTCAGGAATTTTGGCGATAGGACCAATAGAAAGGGAATTATGTGGATCCTTCGAAAACTTTCTATGCCATGTCTCGGAAGCTATAAACAGCCAAGATGAAGTCAGTCGTATAGTTAATCAGCAACGAGTCAGTCCAGCGAAGTGCAAGCATTGAGAAGAGCTCAATCGATTAACGAATTGAGGTTTAAGCCGTGCGCCGAAACTTGGAATCAAATTTTGAAGCAGCATTGAGTTCTGTGCTGAGTAATCAACCGTATAGAAGTGAGTCGGCAACTGTGCATAACTAAAGAGAGAAGACAGTAGCGAATAGTAGGCGTTTAGAAGGACCATCGTGAATAGTTGTACGAAGTCTCTCTTCCTGCCGTGTTCGATCAGGCCTGTTGATTACTACTAATTAGCTCTTTGTGGGCTACTGTTTGTTTTAAGCGCTGCTGTTTATTGCTCGTGTGGTCTCGGCTGTGTATTTGTAGTCAGTGTGTTGTGTTTTCGTGTTAATAAATGTCGTTATTTGTTATCGAGACCTGTTGATTGTGCCATCGTACACCTACTGTAGCAAACACATTTGATTATCGTCGAGTTTACGGGATTTTATGGAAAATATTTCCGTAACAACGTGACAATATTATCTGTGTGTGTGTGTGTGTGTGCACCACTATCCATCTTTTCTATAAGCATTCATAATTTTATAGTTTCCTTTGTTAAAAAATTTTGTAATTCTCATTCAACCTCGGTGGGAGTTATAAAACGCATTTTCTGATTGCATGCAATAAACACAAATATTCATATTTGCTAAGTATCAGGGATGGTATTTTAATCGATTTTCTGCCAAATTTGTAGATTATAATCAAATTTTGAACGCAATCCATTCAGAGGAAGTCAGAAGTATAAGTGAACTTGTCAATTCCAAAACGCAAAGAGTTCGATAGATAGCATTTCGTATAGATTTAGCATTAAAATGTAGATTCGTATCAAATTTTAAACCAGATATATGAAAGCATTGTCCATCTATCAGTTAATACTTTCTTGTACATGTAAAAGTAATAACTCAAAAACGCAATGATTTAAATAAATGAAATTTGGTATTAGATCTCGTGACTACAACTGCAATTCTATATCAAATTTGGTTTCAGTCGGTGGAAAAAAAGACATCCAAAATGCATATTTGCAAAATAGATTCTGTAAAAAATAATACATTCACGCTAAAGATCTATATTTCACATCTATTGATCCCCAGTGTCATGCACGGCATTTGTAATTCACAATTTTATTTGAGAAAAGGAGATCAGACATTTATCAGAGAATACGCGAGAAAATTTGGGAAAACTACTCCCGCTGATTTTATATAAAACGTTTAAAAGATATTTTGTCCTTTCAAATGGAGTCAATGGATTAACTGGAATGATATTTTTTAATTGACTAAACATTCACTCTTAACAGTATACCTGCCGCAATTTTGACTAAAAGAAAATTTATATAATATTAAAATAATGTTTTCACTGATGATTACGTTTCCTTTACTATATTACTTACTCCACTTGGATACTTTGTTACAGATATAGCTCCTTCTCTGTAAAGCGTAGAAAGGGAATTCGGAAGTTCTTCGGCAGTTGTTCTGCCTTCTGTTATGGTGTACAGAAGTACTGAAGGTCTGCTACGTGACTTTTTGCTTCCATTCAGAGCCTTTTCCTGTTCTTTGGTTAAAGAGTGAAAGGCATCATCTCGAGCAACGAATACTGTGTAAGCACCTCGATTAGTAAGCAAAGGAAGAATGCCGGACTGGTCTGCTTGTTTGACAAACTGGGAAGCTCCAATTTCTTGAGCAGTCTCAGCAAGGTTCTTCAAAGGTTTTACTATAAAAAAAATAAGGTTAAATCAAAGAAAATTCGCAATATTAATTAAATACTTTACATGAATTTGATTTGTTTCATGCTTATGTAGATGGAATTTTGTTTGGCTCGATTCTTGATATGCTGTAAATTCAAATTATGTACCGTTTTGTGCTCTCGATGCCAGTGCACTATTTTAATGTTTTCTGAATTTCATTAACACTTAACAGATGAATTTAATTATTTTTTAATGATATTTGCGGCATTATCAGTATTGAAACTGAGAGATATTGATTTCCAGATTCCGCAATATATATAATAATGAATTATACATTAAAAACTAAACATTATACGAAAATTAGAATAAATATAATTTTTACTTTTTAAAACACTAATGG
>JAPMOR010048717.1:0-35657 GCA_026543865.1 Argiope aurantia | reverse complement strand
TGTAATTTCTAGTATGTTATTTTTAAATGAGGAATAATCCTTAAATTAATATTTTAATCTCCTTGTTTTGTTATTGATTGAAGCATAGTAATCAAATAACTTTGATATATTTTATTGATTGTCAGAAACGTAAGCTCAAAGATGTGTATTCTTTTGAACTGTATATAATTTGTTAGTTTATACAATAATAGCAAAGCGCTTATAAATAGTTCAAATCCTTTTTGCAATTGTTTAGACGTTGCAACATTTTCGCCGAACGTGGATGAAATTAACTCGTATTAAAGATACAAAGAAAGCGTTCGCCTGGATTGCCGCGTTACTAATGTGAGAACTCTAAGTCCTATAAAATTGATCAATTGCGAATATCTCATGTGTCGAGTTCCTACTTGTAGAAGTGTCCTGCCATAAAATGCATATTCTCAAGGTAAAGAAAAGTATCTAATTATATAGATTAATAATATAAAAAATGTATCACTAATCCATTAAAATTATATCAAATGTATATAACTAAGGTTCCATAGATTATCTTAAATAAACATTTTGATGACGGTATGTGTTAGAAAACGTATCAAGCGATATTAAAAAAATCGGCTGACAGACATATAAGTTAAATAATTTTGATTTTTAATTTGTTCTTCAAACATTTTCGGAAAATGTAGCTTTGAAAAATTGGTGAAATATTACGCTTCAAATGAAATTAAAAGATATCAATAAATTTTATCCATATTAAGAAGAATTAAACTTGAATTGTAAACAGTTATTATATTATACGCTTAAGTAATCATTTCAGAAAATATTATAAGAAGCAGTTTTAAAATGAAAGTAATATTTTTCTTATAGATATAATTAATTCTTTAAGATTTAAATTTCCATCAGCAAATAAAACATACAAATTATCGAAATTAAGATTGGGTTTAGAAAAAATTTAATATTTTACTGTCATGAGGCTGAGGAATGAATTAAAAAATAGTAACATTCATCATTTATTCCCTCGTATATCTATCAAAAGGGCAAACTGTGTAAAAAATATAAAATGTTAAGTTTGATTGCTTGTAAAAAACATTGTGAAATTTAAGTATAAGACAATCAGACAATAAGGATAATTGAATGAAAATTATTTGCAATTTAAAAAGCATTTTGAATAATCTTCATGGATAATTTTTCACTTATGTTTTTACTTAATGCAAACGGTTTTTTTATATTTGTTCTTAAGACTTCTTTTAAGTGAAGAATTAAATTTCAGAGTTTATCTGAAGCTGATAAATACAAAAAAGGAGATCTTAAAATCTGCTTCAACTTTTTTATAAAATTGAAATTTTAAGTAAGGAAAAAAGCTGGATTCTGACAAGATATTTTTTTTTTTGACAATTGGAATATTTGTTTTGGCAATAGATGCAGTCATCATACTTATACAGTTTCTTTTTTCATATTTTCAAATCAAGATTATTAAAAAAAATATTTTTTATAATGTTTTTATTTTTTATTTTTGAACCTTAATATGACATAATGACAAAAGCATAACGGCAAAAAACATAAACCAATTAACTGTCAAATTAAAAGTTAGAATCATCAGATAATTCAAATCTGCAATATGTTTTCAACACAGGTTGAATTTTTGTGTGTTGAGTGCACCTGCTTAGTTGAAAACAAGTTCTATAAATCTAATTAGACATTTTTTTCTTCTTTATACAATAAAAAGAATCTCATTCAAGATTTAAAAAATATTCATCAATTTTTATATATTTTATCTTGAACTTAAGGTTACAATTAGCAACACTAATTTATTTAATATAGAAAACTGTTTCGATAATAAAAATTCATCCAATTGATGACGTTTACAAATTACTAATTTCAAATAATATGATAAAAAGGTAATTTTATTTGCTCTTAATTCTTATCAGAAAAAAATATTAAATAGTGCAAAAAGACATCGCATTAAAAAAATGTAAAATAGAGATTTTATGTACTGAATACTATTTAAGTTTCATAAATTTTACAGTATTTTCCTTTAGAAATGCAAGTAATCTCAATAACATCGAAAATTAAGGCAAAAAATCAATCTATCCGAATTACAATATTTGAAATCAGTTTTAAAGTTTTAAAAATCTAAATTTTAATTATTTTGTTGGTCAATTTCTTTGTTACATAATTTGGAAAAGTAACAATAAGTTGCTGGGGTTTTTTATTTGACGGTAATATATTATAAACGGCTTTTAGATCAGAAATTTAGTAAAGCTCAAATAGATAGCTGGTTTTTTAGAAAGTTTTTAATGCATCAATTTATGTCATTTAGTTTTTAAACTCTACAAAATAATTAATAAAACTGGTTTTAAGGTAAGTTCAAGCTAACTATGTTTACCATATTCCTTATACCCTGTATCTTGTTCTTGCTATTACACAAAAATATTTTATTACATTTTGAAGTTTATAAAATCTTGAATATTTTCAATGCTTATAAAGAACTACGTTACTTGTTATGAGTTCATATTTCCAAACTACTAACGGACCCGATCTATATTGAAATCGTAGAATTGTATATTTTTAAAAGTGGTCCGTAATTTCAGTGCATTTCAATTTATAGACTACCTTTCATTCGTTCATGTTTGCAGGTTTGGGGATTTCAAATTAATTTCTCAAAAATCAAGTGAGAAAAATCCAGTGTTTTGAGCCTCGGCACTCCAGTTTAAAAATGTCTGAAATTACCCATCTTCTTCGCATCCTAATATAACTCAGGAAATTCAATTCGTCTAACTGAATCAATTATATATACTGGAATGTTACTTTTGCACTTAAATCTATTCAATATATGATATACACTAGCTTTTGGAAATCCTTCTTCAACAGGGAATTATGTATATAATTTTGGTTGTACATCCTACCTTTCATATCTGTAATACTCGATTATCCTGTTTTTCCAAACGTTTTCTCAGAACATTTTTAAAATAACGTTCATTTCAAATTTATCGCTATTTTAAAGGGAATTTCTAGACTATTTTGTGGAAAGGTTTCTCCAATGTCGTCTTTTCATTTCTGCCATATTCTCGCATTTCTAGTATCATACTAACAAGCAACCTTTTTTAAAAACTTTGATTGTAGAATTATTTCTAAGCCTTAAGACCTACATAAAAATAAGATTCATATTTTTGCCAGCTATTATAGCTTTGTAACAATTTTCTTTCCTTTAAACCATGAATTTTATATTCAAATCTAGCTAATCATATGTTTCAAACACAGTTTTTAAAAAAAGAATTCTAACGTTAGTTAAAGGTCTAGATTCCATGATTCCCTGCAACTTTCAACTTAAACATCGACATTTCAAAAAATGATAGCAGAATATAAATACTCAATTTATAAAAGTATATAAAATGTATTATAAAGGACAAGCAATAAGAATCATAAACTCAGCAGTGTTCCTTCCTACATAGTGTACTTAAATTTTGGACATAAATTTTGAATTTTTTTGAACATGAACTCATGAGATGATGCCCACTCAAATCGAGTCAACAAAATAATTAATTTAATATTTATTTTATTTATTTAATCAACAATTTATTTGTTTGTCGTTGATTTAAAGTTAATATGGGTTTTATTATTTTCTATGAATTACTTATGAAATCGTGTTACCTTATTTTAAATCAATCATTAAACAAGAAAACCTTTTCTTCAAGGGAGTTATTAAGTTCGCTTAAATGAATCGTATATTTCATCTTATTTTGTTTTCCTACAAAAAAATGTTTCTACTTATATAATTATATAATAATTATGAAAAGTATAACTTAATATATTTTGATATAAAATAATAAATTTCCAATAAAGAAATTTATATCGCAATTTTCCAATTTAATCTAATAAAAATATATTAAAATGAATTTGTTTTATTACCCTCATCACTTTTCATTGAGATATACGATATAATAGCTAACAAATATAAAAAACGATGAATAACACCTAAATTTAACATTTAAATATATAATTTGAAAAAGTATTTAATGAATACGCACACAAATGGACTTTTGTATATTTAATCCCAAAATCAAGCCACACTCAGCAAAATAAATTATATTTAGGGTAGACACCTTAATCTTGGTAAATAGACAACTCATAGATTTTTAGAAACAAGCTTATACTTAGTTCGAAAATACTTTAATTGAAATAATCATATTTAATGTTTTAGCTAATTTAAATATAATTATAACGAAAAATTAATAGATCTTAATTCTGATACAGTTCCTCTATCGTATTAATTATATTGAATAAAATATTTTAAGCCTACAAACATTTTTTTAAAAATCATTCTTTGGCATTTTAAACTGATTAAGTTAAGAATATTTGAATTTTATTATTTCGAACAAATTAGTTTCAACCTCGATGAAAAGGAGTCTGGTAACTGAATGATCTTTCTAAAACATGATGTTTAAAATGGCTCGATTCGTCTGCGTTATTCTGATTTTCATAACTTCATCAGTTTTATTTGCGGAAGAGAAGAATTTATTTGCTTAAAATTATAATGTTGTAAAAATTTATTAATTATTAAAGATTTAGAGAAGTGATTAAAAGTCTGTATTGTCATTTTTTCAGCTTTACATTTATTTACTTAAAGGATATAAAGCTAATTCTTTGAAATATTTAAATCATTTTCCAATTACAATTATATACCTTTCTCTAGCGGCTTAGAAATTAGTATTAGGCTAATATTTTAGAGAAAAATCTGAATACTATTGAGTGAAAATTATTTCTTTCTTTGTTGATATATATATTTTAAAAACTAAGATTTAGTTAATTTAATGATCGATTAATTCGAATTGATTAAAGAGAAAGAGATTTGTAAAATCATCTTGTAAAAAAAGAAAAAGATTAAAAAATTATTATGTGCAGTTTTTATTTATTATTTAAAGAAAGAAGTATTAGCGTAAGAAGTTCATTATTTAAAGTAAAATAAATACTATTGTTAAAGTAATTTAATAAAATTTCAATTCCATTTTTTTTTCTGAAGACTTATGCTCTACCATTATACATTGAATCTTTAGTTTCCCTTTTTTATTTTCGGATTTAGCGTTCACCTTCAATTAAATCTTTAAAGAGATTTCTCAAAATTGCAAGGCAATTATTTTTAATGGAATAAATGTAACGAAAAAATTATTAGCTTTCTTTTGAATATAAATATTTATATTGTGATGTTCTTAATTTCAAACCTTGTAGATATTCATTGTTTAAAAAGTTTTTAAATATGTTAGATATAAAATTTTTATTCAATAAAATAATTGTAAATAACAAACATACTAAAAACTAATTAAATAAAATAATACATTTTAAAGAGTTTTTTTTTCTTGATTTAACTGTGATGTGACGGAATAAACTACGTTAACTATTCCAACTTTGTAACTTTAAAAAAAAAATATTTGAAACATTAATGTCGAATTCAGCAAAGAACTTTACTCATTCCATATTTAATAATACAAATATTCCTGGAATATGATACCAACGAATGATTGGCTGAAAACTTATTTTACAATTTTTAAAAATGATTTTTTTAAAACTTTTCACTACAAATGTAACGCTAGTCAGAACTTAGTGAATATTTGCTTAGTGATTCATCTTTTCAAATATTGAAAATGAAAGTATTTCCGAAAAATCTCTAAATTCCAGTTTTTCGCTTTATTTATGGAATTCAGGTATATAACATCTAAGAGATGAACACACATATATTTATCAAACGTTGAACACGTATTTGAATAATAAGTACCAACATTTATCGAGAAAAACTTCCTGAAACCTGAACATATTAATATGGTCGATTATGTATACGAGATATAATTTTATTTATGAGTATTATATTAAAAAACTTTCTCATAAGATTTGCTATTGCAAGCATTATTACGCTAAACTACTTTTCTCTTTCAAGAACGTGGATTATTGTATTCTTAAAAAACAGAAAACATTGAAATATTTCATGAATTTTGCTATATTTAGAACATAATAAGATGTTAAATATATATTTTTCAATATGTTAGAAGAATGCATATATGTAATGTGTATCTGTTAAAAAAAACACCGTTATATTGTAAGACTATCCGCTTTTGGCAACCAGTTAAACAGCCGGTAAGGTTAAAAGTTGCTAAAATTTTTAATTAAATATTTTTTTAACTTGGTCTTAATGCCTTTCTGAGAAATATTTTTGAACAAATTTTAATGCCTGTTGTATTATTCTATATTCCCTACATTTCTCATTGTGCTATGCATTTTCTTAATTTTCTGTGTACATTTATAGGAATTATATTTATATTATTATTTATAGGAAAACCATCATTTAAAATGAAACCTTTAAAAATTTATTAGTGCTTAGTTCTGAACTTAAATGTACAGTTTAAACTATTTCAAAAAAATTAATAAATTAAAAGTATGCCCTATGCTGAAATATTCTTAATATATACAAACTCAGATGAATTTTCAAGTTTTAATCAATAATGAAAAAAAAGCAGGATGAAGTATTAGAAGCTAAAACGAAAAGGATTTGTATCATTGAAACTGGTGTCGCTGATAGAAAAAATTGGAATTTTGAAATAATGTAAAAACCAATTTTGTGCTGCAATATTTTCGAAAGATATTGCTGAAAAATACCAAAATCTAAATTAAAATAAATCCGAGTTTCACATTCTCACCCTCCAAAGTACATATGCGTCAAATTTTGTATCTCTAGACAAAATATCTCGTTAACAGAGCGCCAACACGAACATACATACACACAATCTTCATTTTTATTATCATTCGAAAAGATAAAAAAATTTCTTATAAATATCTGAAACACATAAACTGAAATATAAAAATATTATTAATTTCAGTTTATGAAAATCTATAAAAATGAAACCGACCACCAAAATATTTGATAGTAATTCATTGAATGGGTATCAGTTGATGACTCTTTGTGTAACATTATAATGCTGTATAAAAGTCCTGCCCAGAACGTTTGAAGGAAGAAGAATCAATATAAATCAAAGTATTCCTCGATATTTCTGAATATGTATCTTTAAAAAAAATTTCAAATGCAATTTCTTAGATAATGACGCGTAAAATAGATTAACTATATTGAAAGTATGCTTTAACTTTTTTACCACTTTTTTAAATATCTTATGGGTGAGTAATTTGCTTTAAAGAGAGTTATGGTGTCGATGTAGGATTCCTGGTAAAATTTCGTAGTAAGAAGTGCTAAGAATCTTGTCATTGTATTGTAAAGATTTTAGATAATTAAATAAATTGCATGAATTTAAAGTCAAATTTATATTTTTATAATTATTTTTATTAAATGCAGACAAATTTTCTTTTATTTTAATACAAAAGCTTATTTCGAATTTCATCATTTTAATACTTGTTATTTCATCTTATTCAGAGATATATTATCCATCCAATAGAAAATTAATGTTGTTAAAATATAAATATATACATATCCTGAACTCTTAAACCGATGCATTCCATGAGAGAATATATGACAAAATGCCAAAAATGAATTAATATTTTATAAAACAAATGGATTAAAAATTCATTCGAACATATTAATACGCTAATTATAAAAATTCTAATTGTGTACAGAAATAATATGTATAATTATATTTTTTTACTTTTACTAATGTATCTTCAAGCAGATTTCTTCTATTTATTTTCAAGATAAACAAACGATACAATCCAAATAATAAATTGTTTCATCCTTATTTCACAACTTCAGCACTGGATATTTTTGAAGTTAAAAATCCTTTATGCATTTTGATAAGAACCATTTGTTAGAAATAAAATTTGGAACAATGAGAATGATGTAATTAAAAAAAATCATTTTGCATACTTATTAAACAATCAAAGTAAAGCTAATTGATGTAATTCCGAATATTTGATTATGTTCAATCCGAAGTGTTAATTTCGGAAAGGATAATTCTCTTTCATTTTTCTAGTATTTAAGATTAAACGTTTTCTACAGCATATTTCTTAACCCTAGAATGGACGATTATTTTTTTGGAAAAAATGTGTGTGTTGAATAGTTGCATATAATTTAGGAAATTATTAAAATGTAATTATTTTTCGTGATTTTTAAAAATAAAATGTGCCAATAGGCTACATTATGAATTAATGTTTCAGCGACACATTATCGTAATTTTACAATAAAAATTAGTCTCATTTTGCCAATATATTTTTTTACAATGCAAAAAGTATATATTTTGATAAAATTTTTAATGGCAGAACTATTCAAACAAAAACATGTTTCTTCGTATGTTTCCCAGTTTAAATTTTATTCTAGTTCCTCTAATGCTATATATTGGTATTTTCTTTAAACAGTAATCAAAAAGCCTCTAAAAATGTCAATCAAAAATCGAGGCACTCTATGGTTAAAAAAGAAACTTATTTGACTTTTTAATATGAATTATTTACATTTAATTAAAATTCGCTAGAAACACAGGCACATTTCTAAACTTTAGCTAGCCGTCAATTTCTATATTTGTATTTAATAATCACTCCCACAATTCAGCTTTTGATCAAGTAAATTATATACAAAGTCTGTGTAAAAAAAAATTTATCAGCTATTTTTTTTTCTAAAATCAATTACAGAATTCCTATTATACTATAATCAACTATCTTAAAAACTAGAATTTTACTTTTTGTAAGAATCTCTTTTTTCTTAAAAGGTTGTAAGGAAATTAATGTAAAAATAAACAATTGTAAATGTTTTTTTAAAAATTACTCTTACTTAGAAAAATTTATAATGTGCATAAAAAATTACGCTTTTTATCATTAATCACAAATCATTTTTTTTAGATTTTAAGAAAAAAATGCGATAATGAATTTTATGTTCATTAATAAAGCTTTCCTTAAGAGAATAACCTTTTAATTTCATGTAATAACCCAAAAAATATAAATTTATTTTTATTACTTTATTTCCTTTTTTCCGTAAATTTTTGGTATGATATACGAGCTTTCAGCGTTCTTAAAAGGATTAATCTAGATAATTGTTTGTTCTTTCTTAGAATTTGTTATGATGCTTATTATTATGTTGAGAGATTTTGTTTCGTTATTTTATTCTTTTAAGAAATGGAGGTTTTGCATCTTGTAAAAGTAAATGTAATTTTGATAAGAATTAAATGGTATTGAGTCTTCTGAAGGCATTTTAAAAGATTGAATAAAGTTTCTTATTATTCAATAATTTCATAGAAAATAAATTATAGAATAAACTTTGTTGTTTTCATATCAAACATATAGTCTATGTGAAAATTTAAATTTTATTAAGTTTTCTGGAGAATTTAAAATAAATTATTAATTTATAGCAGAAGAGATATTGAATCATATAAAGTCATTTTACAAACAGTCCCCAATACGAATTTACGAACAAATAATTTTTGCAAATACTATAGGTTATGTTGTCGAAAGAATCCTTTTCATGCGCTCACTGCTAAATTTAACATTTATCAAAATAGAAATCTATTCTGAAAATTTTCATTAGTCATTTTAGCATTTCCTTTAATTTAAGTTTAAAAATTCACTTTTCATTTCAGCGAAATGCGAAATATTTTAATAACTTCAAATTAAACATAACTTCAAGAATGTTAGACAAATTTAGAAAAAAAAATTATATTTTGAAAGTTAAGGGTAAATTATTAATTTAATAACTTGAAACATAATAAGTGTCTTATACCAAAAAAAAAAAGAATACAATGCTTTTGGTTTATAAAAAGTCACAATGTCTGTTCAAAAATTATTAAAATTTTCTTCATAATTCCAGTTTTATACGATGCATTTTTATTTTATTAGTTAAACATTTATTAAATCTTATCATTCATACTAAGACGTCTATACCTGTAGAGTATATTGTTGATTCAAATAAAATTTCATCAATACTTTTGCATAGATTCTTACAATTTCTACGATTTACAATTTTCATATATTTTATATTACATTTTATATGCAATTTCGCTACTTTAAAATATACCTTTATATTCAAAATTTTAGTATTTTGATTATGCAATTATTTTTGTGTAATATTTCTTTTATTTTAGAAGTATTTCATATATTATAAATTTTTAATATTTCATGATTTTCGATAAATTTTTAATACCAAATAACTTTTACTCTCATAAAAATATTTGTGAAAATATATTATTGAGGATTTCATTTTCTTAAGTTTCAAAAAGTGATGCAATTTTTTTAACTTTATTTTAAATTATCAATTATAAGCAATTTTAGAAAAAAAATCATGATTTTAAATTTGAAAATTAATACATAAGAATTTTCCATATGGGTATCCAGCGCTTTATGCGAATTGTTGTAGTTCAGATTTCATCAGATTAATAATTTCATATGAAAATATAACTTTGAACTTGATTGTAATATTAAAGTAATGAATATAAACAGTTTGATCTCTTTGCAAAATGAATTCTACGCATTTGTGATCGTTGTATCTAAAAATCAAAATAGTGATACATCAACAAATGAGTTATTAAAAATTATGATTTTAATTCGTATATTTTCTTTACTGTAATCAAATTTGACTGCAGCAACATTATAATGATTTGAAATAAAGTTTGTAGAATAAATAGCTGAAATTAAATTCCTCTGAAACAAAGCGTTTTGAAATTTAAGCATTGTTATAACAAAATATTTTCAATAATATTTAGGTTTTATTTATATATCTCTTATAAGCTTCATTGAAAAAAGCTGTTCTTTGATGATAAATTATCATATAGACTATGAATGATCAATGATCATTATTATATGGTAAGGTTAAAAAAAACCTTACAAACAACATTGAAATTCATATTATATCTCACCTAAATTCACATGGTTCCCCCCCCTGAAACTCTTATAATTCGATTTCACTATAAATCACTTTACTCGAACATGATTTCTATTTTGAGAAACTCCATTTTAATTTAATTCTTTGTTCCCTTAAATATTCAGTAAGGCAAATGAATATTGTCAAAAAGAATTTGCTAACGAATCGTTAAGTTAATCTTATTCACTACCACATTGTAGCAAACATTATTTGTTCCGAACCCAATTAATTACGCCAGGATATATTAGCCTCAATTTTCTAAGCCGGAATTTGTGTCCTCTTTGCTTATAACAATATTCCCTGTAGTGCCTTTATTTCAACTGCGACTTCATTTATTGTTACATTGTAGTTTTCCTCTGATATGAATCAATACACCTTGAAATTGATTATTAAAATGCTTGCGCTGAAATAGTAGGATTTTGAACATATTTCGAAGATAATTTCCATCCAGATACAGTGGATATTTCCTTTAGAAATATATATATTTTTTAAATCTAGGGTTGTTAATTTTTACCCGTCTTTGGCGACCAGCTGGTATATATAGTTTGCTTTAAGAATAAGAGTAAACTTAATCTTTTAGTTTGAACTTTTGTCAAATGGTGTAAAATGTTGATAAAAGCTAATTTTTCGAACTGATGCATTGAGTGCTCTTATAGGTTAAATTTTATTTTTATTTTGTGCAAAATAAATTATTAGCATATTATTAAACTTAAAAATAAATTTTTCATTTTGTGTAAAAATAAATGATTAAAATATTTATTATTAGATTCATTAAAAATATATATTTAATATATAGGTTAAAACATTAGCATCAATTCGAAAGATAATTTTTTAAGCTTTAATAGTATATATAATTACATTTTTTTTATCTGAAGTTACTGCATTACAGGTAGATGCCAAGATTTTGTTTAGTTTACAATTAATTGAAATTTTAAATAAAATTTCAAAAAAAACTCATTTTAAGGTGCACATTCTTATCTTCCAAAGAACTTATGTCCTAAGTTTGGTAGTTCAAGGTCAAATGGTCTGGCCTGTAGAATGGCAACGCATGCACATATTCATCATTTTTAAAAGTAATGATTAAGAATGCCAGATAATTTCAATATGCAACCTTAATAATCAACAACTCTTTCATTTTGCAATTTGAAATATATTATTTTTATTCTAGCACTTAATTATCTATTTACAAAATGAATGAACATGTATAAGTTAATAGTCAAAGAAATTCTGAGAGAACTTAGATAATTAATTTTCTAAAATTAGTCATATAGCTGAAAGTCGGAAAGAATTTTCATTCTACACGGCTGATAGTAAACATAGCATGAACTTTTCTTTTAAAATGGTACTAATATTTGCTAAACAATGTGAAGAATAGGTTTCTACGAAAGATTCTGATAATTTCCATGAAGCGGCTTCTCATATTTCCAGGCATATTGTAAAATTTAAAAAATTGTTATAAGATTTATTTATTAGTTAACAAACATGACATGCCAAAATTTATCATTATGCAAAATTAAACTATTTAAAAAAAGAAAATGTTTAACTGTTAGGAAAATAACTTCATCTAAACAGAAAAAAAACCCTTTAAAATTTCATTGCTTATAAATATATTAAACATCATATTAATGCATTTATTTATTAAATGTTCAAAATGAATTGGAAATTTGGTACAATTAAACAAAACTTATTGCAAGGGAACGTGCTTATCCTGATAGAGAAACTTTAGTCCCGAAATATATAAATAATTTAGTACAGCAGATCGACAATTTCAGATGCAATTACGTCCACTAAAGTAAGCCTATTGAAACAGTCATGGTAAGTACACTTATCAGCTCGAGTTTATTAAACTGTTAGAATTAATCATATTTATCATCCATTTTTAAAGAACCTAATAATATATTTTTGAACACTAACTTTTATGAGCATGCATGAACCAAAAATATCTGCTTCACTTTTGCTGTAAATAAAATGGAATGTAAATTGAATTTGAAACAAAAAAATACATAAAATTAAAATTCAAAGAATTCAAGCTTCAAAATTTAAATTCTTTGATAAATTATAATTCTATAATAAAAGTAGATACAAAAACGTATAGAGTAATTCCTGAAATAAGAGCATTTTGGTTCTGTTGCAAGACTGACAATAATAATAATAATTGAATTTAGAACGAAAAATACATAAAATGGAAATTCAAAGAATTCAAACTTTACATTTTAAATTCCTTGATGAATTATAATTCTATATTAGGTATAAAAATATGAAGTAACTCCTCAAATAGGAGCATTTTAGTTCATTTGCATGATTGACAAGGAAAACAATTAAAATATGGTTGTATTTCTAATGCAATTGTGCAGCTTAAAAATTTGGCCATTATTTTTATTAAATGTTTATTAATTTTCTGCACAGAGATTTATAATTTTCGTAAATTTCTTATCAGCTTCCTATTTCTTAAAGTAGCCCTTATATGTTCTTGTGGAATCATTAAAAAGTCAAACCGATGTAATTTAAATATTTGTTGGGAGATCTGTGTAATTGAAATTATTTACAAATTTCCCAGTATATATGCTGCAAAAAAGATTATGAATCACGCAAATTTTTTAATAGTTGAAAACGGAGTTTCATCAATTTATGTGCGTTATTTTCTATGTATAAATTATTCAAAACTCTTAATCGAGTTCAAAAATTTGACTATGATATATCGACCTCACAAACAATTTTACATGATTTCTATCATCATTCTGATTGCCATTAAAAAAACTGTTGGAAAAAATTGACTGCAATTTTCTTAAGTGTATATAATGTCAAAAATTTTATATTGCTTCTTCCTATTCTTAAACCATACTATCTATTTATCAAGAAATAAATTCATTAACGGATAATTCTCCATATTCTTTAATACCCATTTAACATATAATGTTATTCATATATTCGTAGGAAATTTAAATCAGGACAAGGTTGATAGATATCAATTAAATACGATAAAAGAATATAAATTTCAAATAGAAAAATTCCCATTTTTCTTTACAATGCCACATAAAACTTAAACTGAAGAATATGAAGTTTATAATTGTATTATTCAACATTATAAAATGCTTAGCTATATAATAATGATTAAAGAGCAAATATTTATTATTTTTATTTTCACCCCACCTGGAAACATCCTAGATATGGGGACGAAAAATTTCGGTTTGCTACCGCTTCCTTGTTGAATATGATAAAGGTGAGGGATCGAATTACTTCCATTTCGATAAAATGTACTTCCTATATCAGAAGTTGTAATAGACTAGATATGGTCATTAAGACTCAACCGTAGTTCTATCTTCTGTGCTGCCATGATAATGTTTATTCAGTTGTTCCTGAAAAGTAGGGTAATGTTTTTAAGATGGTACTTAGTTTGTGTTTTCACATAATCGCACTCAATATAAATGATAGACTATTAGGGCTTATAATTAGATCTTTCAAAGGCAGTTTTATAGTATGAATATAGTGTATCATCAATTATTTTGTGGAAAAAAAAACCGAAACAGAGTTGGAAATGTAAATACTAATATATTTAAAGAAAATTGAAACCATGCTATGAATCAGAAAATTAAAATTCTTTGCTAAAGCAACTTAAATTTTAGTTTAATAAATAAAGATTATTTATTATACTTATTTAACATTTAGGAAGGTTAAAAGCACATTTTTTTAAATTGTAAAAAAAGCTGATGAGATATATTTATTATTTCTCTTAAGCTTGTATCAACAGAATAAGGTAAAACAGATACTAGTTAAAGAGATATGTTTTTTTTAAATAATCGAGGAATTATTTACTAAGATTTTCTCTACTTATCATTGATTGTTTATATCATTAACCTTTTGGGCCCTACCAGGAAATATATGTCCCTCTGATATATTTAAATCAAACAAAGGAATAAGTAAATGGGGAATTTATTGAAATGCTTGTCCCAGTGGTGTTCTGTGATTAGTTCATATGTTACTGCAAATTCTTTACCCTATCCACTATATTTGATATGGCCACCTCAACTCAAAAGGGAAACGTTTCCCATTTAAAAAGACCACTGAGGCACATAAGCCCCACCTCTAAAATTGTACCTATTGTTAATTTTTATTTTAGCAGAATATAGTTATTTATACTTTATTTGGCCCATTAGAGCCATAAATTATCTTAATTTTAGAAAAGAAAAAACTGGTATTGAAAGGGTTAATGATCATAATTTCAAAGTATTCAAAAATATTAAGAAAACATCAATCAAATTAATTTTAATGAAAATTTTTCAAAAGTCGGTTTAAAAAAAATTATGATGAAAAGTTTTTGCTTTAGATAGATATCACATTACATGCAGTTTCGTAATATTTGCAATTACATGGAGATCTACCTAATAATTATCCTCTAATTTAATGTAAGGTATGTTTAAACATACAGTTTAGTGAATCTCTAAATTATAAATAACTGTGCAAATCGTTTCTAAAAGAAGCAAAGCTAATTCATTAATTTGTAAATTTTGAATTATAAAAAAAGTAAAATCTTTATTCGTAAGATTAAAGAACCGTCTCAATTCATCTAACAAAAAAATGCTTTAAAATTTTTAAAATCATAAATAGCAAAAACATTTCATTAATATTAATAACTATAAAATCAATTTCAATATAATATTAGCTCCATGATACCTTACTCATTCCGTCTCAGCATTCTGATTTCAATACAGTTTTAAAAAATGAGTCGAATTGTTATTTTTCTAGAGAATTATTTTTATTTTAAATTCGTTTTTGATCACATACGTATAAAGATCGCCACAAATTTCTACATACTGTTCTTAATTATATTTTTCTAATTAGCATCACTGTTTCATAATTTGTCGTATTAGGTTCATGTGTTCCATTTTCGGCAGAATATTTAACTGGAGCTAACTTAAATAATTAAATCTGACGTAACACATTTTACACTGCATGTTAACAGTTTGTGTGTGCCAAAATATCCTTTTTCAAAGATCCCACAAATCTTCATACTACTATTATGTTACTTCATTTACTATTACTATTATGTATTATTACTTACTGCTATTATGTATATTCTCTAGTTCTGGTTTCGGCTTGGGGATAAGATAAATATAGTTTAGAAACTTTTACAAAAAAATGCTTATGGGTATATCAAATATGAAGTCAAAAAGTCAAACATAATTCCGATTTTATGGTGTGTAAGGTGGAATATATGCCTCCAGGTCAGATACCGTCCTCATCTTCTGTCCGCGGCTGAAAATTATGAGGTCTCAGCATAAATAGTTTACATTTTATTTCAATGCGGAATTCTAATTTAGCTAAGATAAACTGTAGCTCATCTCGATTGAGTAAAATGAATCAATATTTAAAATACAAAAATCTATCAGATATAGTAGTAATAAACTAAATCATATTTTTCTGAATTTTCTGTTAAATAAAATGAATATTCGTCTAAAATATTAAAAATGAACTTCCTCATTTATTCTTTTTTTTAGAAAGTAATGTAAAGCCATTGTGTTTTTTATGATTCTAGAAATTCAAATACAATTGTTCTCGAAATGAATTGCGAAGAAATAATTGCAATTCCATTGGTAAGTTATAAGTTACTCAGGGCTAAGACATTAATGATAAAAGTATAAACATAAATGCAATAACTGAAATTGTAAGTAATCGAATCGATATTCCAAGTAAAGTCAGACATTGAAGTTTTCGATGAAATAGAAATTTAGAAATTAAATAATAAAAGAATTCTGATAAAAATTATGCGGAACAAACACGAATAAAAAGGAAAAGTAATTTAAAAGAACTTAAACTAATCAAAATATGATTACGAATATTGAAAATCTGATGAAGAAATAGAGACATATAAATTCCAAATACGATTTCATAAATGATATGTATGATTAGATGAATGAAAATAAAATGAATTTATTAGGAAAAATATGATCTTTAAATGAGATCTGCTACTAAATTAAAAAAAAAACTATTCCAAGTAACGCTTTACCTACTGATGATATAATATTATTGACAGACTTTCTCGGAATTTGTATATTATATATTCCGAATATTATATTATGATGAATAGAAATCAGTTTCAGAGTGCGATGATTTAAGAATTGATGAAAAAATGTATATCATATGTTATTAATTAAATATTTCTTAATTCTTAAACAAAAAAATGCTCATAGTTTAACTGATAATAAAAAAGATGTGCGAGTTAACACTAGAAGAGATACTGTATGGCGACGAACTACAAAATTTGAGGTAAATAAACTTTGGAGGATGCAGAACTAGGAGCTTTTTTGTAAATTTTAACTATTAAGAAACTAAAAGAAATTTCGGCAGGTTTTTTTTGCTGCGAAGTTCAAAATTAATATTTATATAATTTTAGGTATTTAAACATTTAAACATTATCTTTTTAATGCTATCAATTTAATAGTAGTTCATTTTTTTTTAATTTTGATAGTTTTTAAGAATATTTTTAGATATTTTTTTTTGATTAAAGTTAAATCAGTTTTAATGTTTTATCAGATGATAGCGTAGCTTTTGTTCAAGGTTTAAAACTTTGGAAGAAAGATTTTACAAATAGTCTGCCCATCTTGCATGAGAAATTAGAAAGGGGAAATGCAATTTCGAAAATGACAACGTGAGTTTTGAAACAATTGTGAACCTGTTAAAATATTATGGCCTTAATTTCATATTTAAATATCCATTTTTAAGATGACCTTGAATAACAATTTTTGAATAAAATATTTAAAAGAAAATAAATATAACAAATATTCCCGATCGATCAGTTGGTCGCTAGAGGCGAAGTCTACTATAAATCAATGTCACATTGAATAACGCTGAAAAAAAATTTAAAATTGTCTTTATTAAATAAGTGCGTGTTTTCAATGATGGACCCCATTAAAATTAATAATTTGTGTGAAGAAAATTTGGTACGCATGTTTTGGTAGATGGAAATACCACCTATTAAATGATTTTAATTCCGAATTTAAATTGGAATAAAAATCAAAAATTAAGCAAACCACTTGTGTTCCTGTTCAAAAATTCTGAAAATGTTATTACACCAAAATTATTTTTAACCCGTTATGAAATTCAGTTCTTTTTACTGATATTTGTACAATTTTTATAGCATTTAAAAAAATATGTATTTTAAGTATATATTGCAACGTTTTTTTAAATTATTATTTCGGTTCTTTATTACTTTAATGAAGAAACCAAGCATTTTTCATTGCTTCATAAATTTAATTTGATTTTACTATTATTGAAGGTAAAAAAGCAATATAAAGATTCTTTTAATATTATCGTCATCTTTTGCCAAGTGTAATGTGTACGTTGTCATTTTCTGATAAATTTTGGCTGATTTTATTTCATGCAATTTATTTTTTGCGAGTTATTACAAACATAATCCATAATGTTATTTACTCAGGAAAATAAACATAATGCATTAAAAAATTGTGCTATTTATTTTCTTTTTTTAGGAAAGAATTCTTATTAGAATCTTTAATGCAGTTCACATTATTTCATGCAATTTTTTTTGTGTGAAAATGTTCAAGCAATATATGTTAAATGCGACTCATTAATTAATTATATAAATCACAAATGCATGAAAAATAAGAAAGTAAACGTCCAACTCAAAATTAGGAAAACTGATTAAATTTTACATATATACAGACCAATAAAGATTTCCATATATATTGTACTTGTGATCCATTAAAAAGAATTTTCTGACAGATTAGAATAAGATTAAATAAACTGAAATTGAATTAAATTCTTATCTCGGTTTAAAGTTTAAAAATATTTAATTGAAGAAGTTATGAATATCAAATTATGCAAACAGGAATCAATTGAAACCTATCATTCTCCTCTGTGATAAAGTTATCCTAAATTTATCATTTTCATACGGTTATGATAATTCTATATCATTATTACATTAACAGGTTATATATGATCATTCTTTGCACCAGTTTTTGAAGTATAAATAATAAAAAAAATATTGAATATAATTGATGTTATTATGGAAAAGAAACAGATATTATTACAAATTTCCTATAACTCCGGTTTTAATATTTAAAAGAAAATTTAAGTGTTTAGCTCACAAAATGACTCTTTTTTATTTTTATGTAAAATTATTGATATAAATTAAAATAATTAGATAACATGTATATTAAAGTAATAAAATTATTTAAAATAATTTTTCCTATAAATTTAAATAAAATAAGTGAGCAGTAAACATCCGAGTGTCTAGAAAAAGTGGAAGAATTTATTTTCTTAATATGCTTCTAATTACAAAGTTTCATTAAAAATAAGATAGTCAATGCATGAAAACATTTTGGTAGTAAAAATATATAAAAATGTTGATAGTAAAAAATTAAAAAGAATTATTTTATACCCTCATTGAGTAAAAATTTCAATTAGTAAAATATTTCTTTTACATTCATATACGCACATGCTATGACTTTATGTTTCTATCTATAAAGCGTGTAGAGATATTCTTATTTTTGAATTTAGAGGGAATAATCATAAATTTAAAAGGAAACATTTATTTCTGATATTAAAATTTATTTAGTTTAAAGAAACTATCATAAGGAAATATTTGTATATTAGTACAGAATCCAATCATCATGGCTTTAAAAAAATGATAATTGCGTATAATGTTATTCATTTTAATTGGTCAACAGGTGAAACTGCGATTTTACAAAGGGAAGAGAAGGGAAAGGGGAAAAACTGAATATTTAATAAAAAAATACTGTAATGAAGAGCAGGAAAATAAAATTCTTTGGTAACGCTTATTTGCTTTCTAAATTAATCAGTTATTCAAAGAGAATTTACACTCGACCAGTTATACGGTCAGTAGGCAGCGCATGCGTAGAAAGGCATGGAGGCCGATGAGACAACAGCATATGAATTCTATCCCGTATGAGCAAATATTGTTAAAAAATGCAACTTTCCATAATTCTCAGTTTTTTTCAGAAGGTTTTTAATCACTTCATTAATTATTATCCCTTAAAGAACGAAAGCCTCCTTAAGCAGTGGTCAGAAGTATAGATAAATGGTCCATGTCCATTAATTTACTTCGCAATATTAAATTTATAGATAGAGACATGAAACTTTGCATACTTACGGATAAGTGTAGGAAAAATGTTTTATTCATTTGCATGTTTTCGCTATGAAGGCTATTTAAGAATTAAGGTCTTGTGATATTTTACTATCCCTCTCGACAGAAGGTAAATTATTTTCAAACATATGAGTATATATTATGAATCTTTTCTACTGGCAGTATATGTCTGAGAGTTAAGGAAAAAATACTTGTTTCTTTTTTTTTTCGGGGGGGGGACCATACCATAGAAATGTAAAGTAAATTGTTAAATTTAATATAAGAAAAATTATTTCTACATTCAGTTTTTTACTTTACTATGCAGTTACAGTTAGTTAGTTTCAAAGACGCAATTTAGTTGATTAAAAATGAAAAAAATGAGAAAGAAAACAATAAGAAGTATTTAATTTAATAATAAATTTTACAAAAGTAATAAGCGTCAACTTACCTTTTTCTAATTTCTTTTAATCAGTTTCTGCGCTTAAATAATGAATTTTAATTTCAAATGAATAATTTAAACTTATTTTGCTTCCAAAACAATCTAGCATTTTTATTTTTGTTTCAAATCGTGATCGTAATATGCTAATTCAAAAGATACACTTATCGTGGAATAACAATGTTTAGACTAAAACGTACTTTGTTGCATTTAAATTACAAATATTTGGAATATTATTTTATGCAGTTATTGCATATGGCCATACTTGTATCAGAAACGAAAAATTTTATTATGATAATCATTCCAAATATGAAATATTTTTTTAATATCCATTTATCTACGTACTTCCAATTAGTTTATAAATATGTAAATTCCTGTTTCATGAGCCAAAATTTTCCTGTTTCTTGCTGATGGAGATCCATATTTTTGATAACATCTATCGAAGACGAAGCAAATTCCATCATTATATATATATATTTTAAATGTATACAATATTCATATATTTTAAAATATTTTTCCATTTCTAGTACCCCAGATTACATTACGAATTATTTTCATTTGCAAGGCAAATCTCGAATTTTATTGAAAATAAGAACTAAAAATTCTGTTGGATTTAAAATTCTACCTAAGCATATAACTTATCTCCTTACAAAATATTTTATTGTTTATCAATTTCTTACCTTTTTTTCCGTGATATTTAGTTTAAAAATATGACAAAGAATCACTCGAGGGAGAAAGCCAATACGAATTTCAAGATTTATTGAACTGGCATGCCGCAATAGCCTAAAATATCTCAAGAATGAAAATACAATAACTGATGATAATATATTATTTTAGCAATTGAAATGAGTCATATAAGCTGACGCTAAAACTCGTACTTTTCTGCACTATTAAAAGGATTATTTATTAGAAAATTTATGCGAAATCGAAATCTCCCTCTTTTTGTAGTTTCTCTCTTTCAAAATGTATCAGCTTTTTCATCCAGTTTCATATTATTATACGTTCCAAATTCTTCAACCAAATTAGGCAAATTTTATAAACTTTTGAACTCGAATCATTTTTGTGAGGAAATGTACAAAATGAAGTTTTAAATTCTAACGATTCGCTGATGATTCGTAAATTGAGTTACTTCTAAGTTGCTTCTTAGTGATATTGATTATTCTCCTACTAAAAGAGCTGAAGAATGCTAACATATGATTTTGAATATTTATTCTGTCTCACAGTGAAGAATTTTATACATTGTTTATTTTATTCGGAAAAGGCATTGCATTTTTCCTCACAAATGTGAAATAATGTGACTAAAATTTCGTTGGATTTAAAATGTGTTTCGATATCAAAAATGCAAAAAAAGTAAATATTTGGAAAATTAGATTGAATTTGATTATTATTCCAAAGCCATGATCATGCACTGACGTAAATATCATCCATGCATTTTTGAGCCTAATCATTTTACAGACTTAATGACAGAGGAGCTGAAAAATATTGCACAAATACAAAAACCCTATTAAAGAAATTGGATAGATCGTGGGGACACACATATTCATGTAAAGTAACGAAAGTTAATATTTTGGTCCATGCCATGTAGAAAATATAACTACAATAGTTCTTGTCAAATCAAGATAAAGTTATTGTCTGTCATTATTAATAATAAAGATAAATGTCTGTGTTCCTATATAGATGTTAACTCGGAAAAAATTGACCGTTTGACAAAAACAGTTACGAAATTTAGTTCATATATACTTTGGAGGATAAAAATAAGCATTTTCGACTGATTTTTAAAAATTATATTTAAAAATTTAATTAATTAAAAATTAAAGGGTGTCCCTCTGAATTTTCGCGGTAGCTTCACTTTCGAAATTTTTCGATTTTTTTTTATGATGGTATCAATTTAATAGTCGCAGAACCTTTTGCTGAATTTTGGAAAATTTTTAAAACTGCTTTTTGCCTTATTTCCAACAACAAGTTAATTACCCTGAAATTCGGGGAGTTTTCATTTTTTTATCAATATATAATCGTCCGATTTATTTTCCGTTCTTCAAAGCTAGAGTAGATAGATTCTAGTTATTGTTTGATTAGTGTTATGAGACTGTTAAGATCACGTGATATTTATTTTTATTCTCGTATAATTAATTGGATAATACATTTATTATTTGTTTAATTTCACGTATTTGATATTTACTTTATTCAAGTGATATTTATTTATATTTTTTATCGTCTGTTATATCAATTTGATTGTTTGTTCTTATAAAAAATTGGCAACATGTAAAATATCGTTTGATGCACAAAAAATGTTTAGAATAATTAATTTTATTTGTTTTGTAGTTCTAAAGATTTTGAAAAATATGTTGCTTGGAGAGCTCGTAGCTCAAGTAACAAATAAACAACGTATATTTCTTTTTTAATCCAGTGTTTTTATTTGCGCAGCATTTGAAAAGTTAATATCCTGTTTTTTATATTCTAGTAATTTCTATTTGTTACATAAAATTTTCTGGCGTCCGCGACAGGATTTTATCTCTTTGAAAAATGTTTAAAGCTGTGATAGGATTTAAAAAAGAAGATTTAATAGTCGTTGCTAAAGAGATTGGCGAAACTGTGCCTACTAAAACGACAGTTTCGGAACTGAAAAATATAATAGTGAACAGTAGAGAATATTTACAAGATCCGGACTTTGTAACTTCGGTTTTAGTCAATACTATCGCTGATATAACTTATTTGAATAATAAGTTATATCAAATTAAAAGATAAAGAATAATTATTTAAAAAGGTATTCAACAAATGCTTAAGAATAGATCTAACATATTTTTAATACTTTATACATCGTTCTCGCACCCTTTAAATGTTATTTTCTAATTGAACAAAATTTCTACAAAGTTTGAAAATATTGAGAATAAATTAAACATTATTTTTTTTTAATTTTAAAAAATATAAATTTTTAAAAAATGTTGACATTTAATCTTATTAATAATTATCAACTTTCTAGGAATTCAAGTCAGTAATTTTCTTATTTGTATGTATTAACTTTAAATTCAAATTAAATTTTAGTTAAATACAGATCTAAATTAGCCAATTTTAATTAAATAATAAAATAGAAATTTCGTTGTAGCTAAAATTATTTCAAGCATTTCCAAATCCTAAATGAGTTAAGTTTTCTAATTTCTTCCAAGATGTTAATTCATCAATTTCTTATTAAATTTCTTAGATTCTAAACTTATGATATTAACAGTTAGTATATGTACTATTATTTTATGTAGACAAAAGTATTTCACGATTCATAAATATTTTGATAGAAAGAATATATCTTTAATTTTGGATCGATCATCGTGTGGTTAATATGTCACATCTATTAATGATAAATCAAAGTATCATATATGTAATTGCGTGATAAATAGATCCAACCTGTTTCAAAGATAATTAGGAATTTCCACAGATCTGCTCATTCAATTAAATGAAATTCCAAAGTCACAGTGACACAATATCTGCAACTGTCCGAATTCAGTGGCCAAAATTGATGAGAAAATTTCTGCTCCTTTGTTTAAACAATGGTTTTCTGAATATTTTTGAATGAAATAGATATATTCCTTGAAATTAACTTTAGTTTATATGTATTATAAATAATGCATAATTTCTTCAATTTAGGGCGACTTACATTTACTTACATAATTTTCCTCCCCCCCCGGGGGCATCTTGAAATGAGGATGAGATACTTCCGGCATGGTGGTTGGATCTCGCCATCCTGGTGGGTACATAAATAGGTGGGGGATCTGGCTCCTCCCATCGATGAAGGGACTTACTTCCTTCGGGAAGGGTTGTACCGTGGCCGGTGATGGCCCTTAGAACTTAACCACAGTACCCGCCAATGTTGCTGTTGCGGCGGTCCGATCATTCAGTAATCTTTATCCGTGTGCCTTCGGGCGGGTCGGTGATATGACTGACTATACGTATTATGTGTATAAAAATATTTAAATGCCTTATTTAACAATTCAACGACATCACAAAATTAACATTTTTTTCCATGTCGTGTTACTCGTAATTATATGAATTTTAAATTACTTATTTTTTATAAAACGTTTGATATCGGATATATTAAGTAAAATGAAAGAAGGGAGGTACAAAGATTATACATTACTCATCATAAATACAACATTTGCATAGTTACGCAAAATTACGCTCTTCATATTGGAAAATAATACAAAGTAAAGTCAAAAAATGTTCATAACTTCCAAATGTCAATTTACCAATACACATAATACTTAATATCCTATGAGGTTTCAGGTTGACTGTAATTATATTAATAACTAGCCGCCTTTGGTGACCAGCCGGTTCGCCAATCTTAATGCTCGTTAAAATTTTAATAATTAAATATTTCATGTAACTCTTATTTTAATAAATAATTTAAAGCTTCAAATTTTGATAGTCAAATAATTCATTCATAATATTATAAAGACCTTCCGCTATAACGTACTATGTATCTCTCTAATTTTCTGTTAGCTCCCGTAGAATGTATACTTTAAATTAAAGTGGAAATGGTTAAATTGCAATTAATATAAGAGCAGTTTTTATTGAAATGAAGCATTTTTTTAATATGAGTACTGAAAACAGAGTCGCTAAGTATTTAAACCTTATGGGCACTAAAGAATATCTTTCTTAATTTACGTAATATGTCAAGAGGTTTTCTACAAAATTTTCTCAGATTCATCATGAACGGATCAATTAATTAACAATGTTTAGTTTTAAATGCATGAAACTCTAAGAAAATAAACAGAATCGTTTGAAATAATCGATTGGAAACGTGTTAAGCCTTCAAAACCAAGTTGTCAACAATCAGAACAGAATGCGCATGCGTGAATTTTCAACGCCAATTATTATAACGCAAATGCGTGAATTTTCTACGCCATTTGGGATAACGCTACGCAGATTATAAATTTTTAATTTCCTTTATTCTGTTTTATTTAAATTCAAAAGTACTTCAGAATGAATCTGGAAGATCGATTATTAACAATGTTTAGTTTAATTTAATTAATCAAGCACTAAGAAATTAACAGAATCATTTGAAATAATCGGCCGAAGATAAGTTAAGCCTATCCTCATTTGCGTGGGAAAAAACTGAAGCCTCACTCATTTGACGGTAGGGAAACGAAAAGATAATTTTGGCGGGAAAGTTAGTTTTTAATTGATAATTAAAACTCTAATCAAAAATTCAAAAAAAGGACCCCAGTTGCACATTCCCGACCTCCAAGGTATGCATGTGCCAAATTTGGTAGCTGTAGGTCAAACGATCTGGCCTGTAAAGCGCCAACACACACACACACACACACACATTGAGCTTTATATAAGAATAGATTAGTGAAAATACCTATTTTATACTAGGAGCTATGGACTATTTAAGAATGTAACCTCAGTAAAAATATTCCATGTGGTGATGGTAAATTCACACATAGATATTTAAAAATATGTACATTAATAATTCGAAATTAATAGGATGAATATCGACAAATAATTTAATGACCAATATATTAATAACAATCAGCAAAACAGTAAAATTTATTTTAATAACGAAGAAAAAGTTTACTTTCAAATAAAAGATTTTCAAATAAAATTCATATGTACGTACTAGATAATAAAGAAAAATTTTTAAAAGTAGAAAAATTACACAAAAAGCTTTAAAATTGGATAATTAATCAGCAAAGAAATAAAAACATGATTTTGAAATAAAAGTACTAAGTAACGTGGAAAGTTGTGTAAATTTAAAGCAATAAAGAGTTTTTAAAAGTACTTTTTTACAATATGACAAATCTAAAAAGGATTTTCCTCATTAAATATTATTCTCAAAACTCACACATATAAACATCAATTATGATAAAAAATACGTTAAGAGAGTTACAAATGTAATCGTCATTTCGTTTCGAGTTTTTAATCTTTGTCGGAATTTTTTTTTCTCCGGATATACGTGGCTTCGGCTTAAGTTTTACATTATGAATTTAAACAACGCAAGCGTATAAGAATTTGCTGACAAGTTCATTTTTTTAAAATGACTTTTTTTTTATTTTAATGTATTTATAAAAATGCCTTTTATATATTCAGAATGTATTTTTATATGTATTACTTAATATTAAAACCAATTCTTATCTTGAATTCAAATACAAGGAATCAAAATTTAAATATTTAATTTTTTTTTTAAATTCCATGATGTTTTTTAAATTCCAGCGTAATTATGTAACAAACATCATTTCAAAGCCATTTAAGATTTTTCTTATTTTGAAGATTACATTTCAATAAACCAAAAACTAAAGAAAAAAGTTCGGACAGATATTTTTTAAGTGTAGTTCTAACTGGAATTGCTAACTTCTGTTGTATACATTTTTTCTTAATTATGAACTTTATATAAATGCGTCCAAAATTTATTTATCATTTTGAACGGTTTGATTGCCAAGGATTCATACAATGAAAAACGTTTTTGATCACCTGCAATTCCCTAACAGAAAGAAAAATGACTCCCCTGATTTCTGGTATACCCTAGAATATATGTCCCATTATTAAATGAACAGACTCTAGTTATGAATATAACTATTCACCATTTTTTTTCATGTTTATCTTTAAATACAACATTTAACATCACATTAGTACACAATTTTTATATTTATTTTTATGAATTATACAAATTTCTTTTAGAAATTAATGATTGTAAACACTTTATTTACGATTTTCCTTTTATTATATGTCCAGCGACGTACGACCGACATGAATTCATTTCTTAATGCATAAGACAATCGATAAAGCATACGTCCTTTTCAATATTATTTTCATTACAATGATGGGTTGCAAAGGCTTTCAAATTTCTCTTGTCATTAAAATAGGTTTCGCTAATCAATTTCTTTTAATACCACTTTAAAATATTCTGTCATGTATTTTCCCGAGGAATTTTCTTCCAATTTATTTTGCATTATATTCGAAAACAATGGGAATTCTCTGACTCCACTCGCCTTTTGTGTATGGATATTTTAAATACCAAGAGAAATCAAAATGATGAGTTTTTCTTTCTGACTCGCAATCAGTTCATTTTTAAGAAAGATACACTGCATATTCCTTTTTCGAGATAGCTACATTATTACATATTTTAACAATTAATGGAACCGATCAATAATGATGCCCATTCCGGAAATGTTTTAAAATTATATGTATTATTCATATCATTTATTTATCATCAGTTATATTAACTGAGTAAAGGCCAATGTTTTGTAACCACCTTTGGCGACAAGCTATTTCCCTAAATTACTGTGAGATTAAAATTTCTATAAGTATTTTATGTATAGGTTGATATTAAATTTCTCCTCCCAAGCAAATTTTTAATATTCAAATTTTGATACGTTAAATTATTTTTTTATGTTTAGAATTTTATCAAATTTTGCTCATAGCGTAAAACACCCCTCATCTCTCTCTGCAATCTGTTTTAAAATTTCATTTCTGATCTCATGTGAGAAATGGATGAATTTCAGTTAATCCAATATATTGATTAATAAATAGCAGTATATCGATAAGGTGTATAAAGGTAAAAAGAGAAATAATTCAATTAATTAATTTAATAATTCTATCGTTCAAGAGTTTTTTAAATGGAAGAAAATGGAAGAAAATCCCATAATGGAATAAATGGAAGAAAATCCCAGATAATATATTTCCAATAAGAATGAAAAGCATTTGAATTTCATTATAACCTTTCCTGAAATCCTTTTTGCAAAGCGTATTTAAAAAACAATTTTATAAATTTATAAGACAAAAAATTAGACCATAATAATTCCATAAAAATATAATAGTTAGTTGTTCGAAAAGTTTAAAATAATACATTTTTGTGCAATAATATTTATCAAACAATTATTTGGAAACTTTGTTTCATTTTTGATTCATAACATATAAAAATATTTTGTTAATAAAAATTACTCTCGGCAAGCTGGCAGGCAAAGATAGATTATTTCACATCCAAGCTTGTATCGGACAATATTGTCACGTAGAACCATAGTATAGAACTCAATGACACACACAAGACGTAGATAAAACAATTTATTAACTGAACTCTGAACACAGTAACTGACAAATCTTCTGCTGTTATACAATCAGAGGAAATTCCAGAATACTCTTCTGGTGACAGTAAGAAAAGTCCAGAACACTTGTCTGGTAAACGAAAGAAATGTCCAGTATCTTCTGGAACATGAAATAAAGGAAAACATAAAATCAAGGAATTAAGTATTTACATATACTATTAATCGCATTGTCTCTAGCGGGATTCGAACCCAGGTCTCTTATCATGAGACCAGTGCCATGACCATTCGGCCATGGAGATTCGACTGTCTTTAATGCGGCATTGCTCCCTCCTTAAAAGAACAGCGTCTCGATGTTATGACATTTCATTGTGTGGCTCTAGCTCTCGATCAAGTCACAGGGCCAGTATAAGTTTTAGTGTCTTCACGGTGAGTAGTTTATAAATGTCTCTTTCCGGAACCTCTATTATTTTATAAGAATGTCAGTCGTCTTGTTCTTCTGGGTCATGGTATGGCGTCATGTGTAATACGTGGACCACTTCCTTCGGTTTCCGCCTTCTAGAATTAGGATCGAAATCGGCTACTTCATAAGTGACGTCGGCCAACCGCCTCAAAACTTGATAAGGGCCGAAGTAAATCTTGAGGAGCTTCTCGGAAAGCCCTTTTTTACGAACTGGAATAAAAATCCACACTAAATCCCCTGGTTCGTATGCCACCATCCGATGTTTGGAGTCATAATGTCGGCGATCTTTCTGCTGAAACTCGAGAGTTCGTGCACGAACTAATTGCCTCGATTCTTCTGCCTTATTGATCAGATGACTAACGTAATCATCTTCTTGGCTGAACTCTTTGGGGTAGAGAGGAAACATCGTATCCAACGGCGTTTCAGCTTCTCGCCCATGTAGGAGGTAGAAGGGCATAAAACCTGTCGTGTCTTGCTTGGCAGTGTTGTAGGCAAATGTGATTAATGGCAGTATCTGGTCCCAGTTCTTCTGTTCGACATCAACATACATAGAGAGCATATCTTCTAGCATTTTGTTGAATCGCTCTGTGATGCCATTTGTTTGCGGATGATAGGCTGTAGTCATTCGATGAGTGATATTGCACAGTCTATTAATATCGGACACCAGCTTGGACTGGAATACTTGACCACGGTCTGTAATGATAACTCGTGGAGCTCTATGTTTCAGGATTATGTAATCTAGTAGGAATTTGGCTATTTGTGTAGCTTCCGCCGTCGGTAAAACTCTGGTGACTGCGTACCGTGTCAAATGATCGGTGCATACTACAATCCATTTGTCGCCGTCGTCAGATTTTGGAAATCGTCCTAGAAGGTCGATTCCGATGCGATGGAAAGGAGCAGTAGCTGGTGGAATAAGTACGAGACGACCTGGTAGCTTCTGAGGAATAGAATTTCTCCTTTGACATTCTCGGTATTGCATCACATATCTTCGAACATTTCTGTACAAACCTGGCCAATGAAATTGCTTTCTTATTCTGTCATACGTCCTGGTGAATCCTAGATGTTCAAGGTTAGGGTCATCATGGATAGATTCTAAAATGCTAATAAATGCTTCGGGATCACTGGTAGGAATTTCCTTCCAGACGGATCAAAATTCTTCTTGTAGAGGACTCCTTCGACTAATTCAAAATTTCCCAGCCTACTTGTTTTGGTACTTTGTTGGTCTCTTATTATTTTTGCCAATACCGGATCGTTCATCTGTTCTTCTGAGAGATTAGTGAATAAAGTGGCACATATGGAATCCCCATACCATGAAGCATCGACTTTTAATGGGTTTCTGGACAGACTATCAGCATCTTTGTGTTTCCTTCCACTTTTGTACACCATTGATACGTCATATTCTTGGAGTCGCAGCGCCCATCTAACGAGTCTTCCGGAGGGATCCTTCAGTCCTGTCAGCCAACACAGGGAATAATGGTCAGTGACGATCTTGAAAGCCTTTCCAAAGAGATATGACCGAAACTTAGTTATAGCCCATATGACCGCAAGACATTCTCTTTCAGTTGTGGAATAGCTTTTCTCAGCCTTCGTCCGAGTCCTTGAGGAGTAAGCTATTACTTTTTCCTTCCCATCTTGGATTTGGACTAATACTGCGCCGATTCCGTATCCATTCGCGTCGGTGTGAAGTTCCGTTGGTTGCAGTTTCGTCATAAAGACCTAAGACAGGATCAGAGGTAAGATCTTTCTTCAAGGTATTAAAGGCTTCCACTTGTTCAGGTCCCCAACAGAATTTTGTGTCCTCCTTCAGTAACAACTGTAGAGGTTCGGCTTTGTGGCAAAAATTCTTGATAAATCGGAGATAGTAAGAGCAAAGTCCCAGAAAGCTTCTGATGTCATGGATATTCCTAGGCACGGGAAAGTCACTCACGGCCTTTATTTTTTCTGGATACGGTCGTACGCCATCACTGGATACTAGGTGTCCCAATACCTTTATCTATTGTGCTCCAAAGCGACATTTTTTGGATTAAGGATAAGGCCGGTGTTCTGTATACACTGAAGGACCTCTGAAGATGTTCATAGAATGTTTCTGAGAACACCACAATGTCATCTAAATAGCAAAGGCACATTGTCCATTTTAAATGTCGCAGAAGATTATCCATCATCCTTTCGAAAGTGGCAGGACCATTACATAAGCCAAATGGCATCACTTTAAACTCGTATAGTCCCTCAGGTGTAATAAAAGCTGTTTTCTTACGATCAGCTTCATCGACTTCTATTTGCCAGTAACCGGAGTAGAGATCCATAGACGAAAAATAATTTGCCACCTTCAGGCGATCCAAGTTGTCGTCAATACGTGGCAATGGATACAAATCTTTATTGGTAATTTTGTTGAGTCGGCGATAATCAAAACAAAAACGCCAGCTTCCATCTTTTTTCCTGACCAAGACGACTGGAGATGACAATGGACTTTCTGATGGTTGAATGATGTTTTTCTATAACATTTTGGTTACCTCCTCACTGATAATGCGGCGTTCGGATAGGGACACTCTGTAAGGTCTGACTAATAGTTAAGTGGTCGCCTGTGTTTATTCGGTGTTTAACATTGAGTTGGTTTCCATTCTTGAACGTCCTTTCTTGATCGAACATTTCTGAAAACCTCTGAAGTAGATGAAGCCTTCTTTCTTTTTGGTCGATCCTCAAAACCGGAGCTATCATCGTGGTATAATCGATGACACCCAATTTTGCCTTTGAAGTTGTTGTGGAATAGGGCGATCCCTCATCTATGGTATCTACGCAGTCTTCGTGTAAAGGTTCGGCATACCCGATGCACATGCTTTCAGGGATGATTTGAGGTTCTCCTGGTCCGTTGGCAACCCATATTTCGGCTTTTCCATTAAGGAGCGTAAATATAGTAGACGGAATAGCAACTTCCTTGTTCAAGAAGAGCATCCTATTTTCCTCTACTATTACGTCGATAGCTCGAAGGGTCTTACGGCCTAAGACAGTAATCTTTCTCATAGAATGAGCAGGTACTATTTAGTCTTCTATCGTGAATAAACGGCTAGTGTCTGGAGTTTAAGATTCTCGAAGGACGTCTTGAAACAAGAGCTCCGAACCGCCACAATCTATAACAGTTTGAGAAGCGCCCAAAAAGTCCCAACCAAGGATGATATCGTGACTGCATTGCGGCAAAACAATAAATTCAGAGGCCTGAGGTCTGCCATTGATTTCGAGACGAAGAGTACATTTTCCCACTGGTCTGGTTCCACTTTCAATTAGCGACTTTTAAAAGAATATTGTTAGTTGTTGGAAACATAACTTTCTTCAGTCGGCGACGATACTTCTCCAAAATAACAGAAAATGAGGCTCCAGAGTCCACCAGGGCAGGTACTGGCTCATTGTCGACGATTACTTCAATATTGTTCACAGACATCTTTGCGGCAATTGGAGGATTTTTTTCACTAGCGGCATCACCCCCAAGGAAGGTCGCACGGCTTAGTTTTCCTCATTTCTCCGGCTAGGAGATTGACTGGAGCTTCTATATGGCGACGGAGATCTGTAGCGGCGTGTCGGCGATCGTCCTCGTGATGGGCTGGGCTACAAACTTCGGACTGTTGGTCGACTGTACTCGTCAGCACAACGTACCTCATTCGACGTCTGATGGCCGAAATCTCTCCTATTAGCCCGATATGTCTCAAAAATAGCTTTGCAATCTCTGCAGTATCGAAGTACATAGCCAGGGTGGCCACAATGGAAACAGACGGGTCTTCTATCAGGAGTGCGCCAGACATCTGTCTTCCTCTGTGGTTGCTGTGCTAAGGGCATAGGTCGTCTGGCAACATTAGCATAGGAAGATCGGCGTCTTGGTTTGATCTTTGTCCACTCTGGTGTTGTCTGTGACAAAGGATGCAAAGCATTTTCCACTTCTTCTCGAACAATGGCTTCAATGCCTTTGTCTTGGACTTCGGGATCGACTACTGGAGACATGATGCGTTGGACCTCCTCGCGCACTATTTGACTTACTAGTGATACCAGATCCAGTTGTTGGTCAATTGCAGCCATTGGTACTACATTTGGGAGTCTTTCAAATTTTCTAACCCGGATCATCTTCTGCTGCATCTCTTTGATCTTTCTACACCACTTAATAAAGTCCTCTGTAGTGGTTATTTCTTTCGTCAGTAGTGCCTGGTAAACATCTTCGGCGACTCCTTTCATAAGATGAGACACTTTCTCTTCTTCTGACATATCTGGTTTGACTTGATTGCATAACCCTAAAACGCTTTGGATGTACGACTGCTTGCTTTCGCCAGATTTTTGAGCTCCACTCTTTAGCTCCTCTTCTGCCTTCTTTACATAGTGCTGTGTTTCTCCAAATGCCTCCTTTAGCATTGATTTGAAAATATCCCAGGAAGTCAATTTATCTTCTTTATTTTCGAACCATTGCTTTGCTGTGCCATCCAGGAAAAAAAAACACATTTGCGAGGCAAGTCATGTCATCCCATCTGTTGAATTTTGACACTCTGTCGTATTCCTTCAGCCATTTGCTTGGGTCATGTCCCTCGTTTCTGATGGATTTCTGTATTGTGGCTGTGCAGATGTCAGGATGACAGGTTTAGTTTCCTGTTCTGCAGGCATTTTCCTTCTCTTTCTGGGTGGTGGGCAATAAAGTCCAGATTCTTGTTTAAGGCCTTTAAAGCGATCGCTTCTTCGTAATTGCGTTTCCACGCTGACTGGAATCGTACTCGGCGCCTCCACCAAATAATGTCATGTTGAGCTATAGTACAGAACTCAATGACACACACAAGAGGTAGAGATAAACCAATTTATTAACTGAACTCTGTACTCAGAACAGAGTAACTGACAAATCTTCTGCTTTTATACAAGCGGAGAAAGTTCCATAATACTCTTCTGGTGACAGTAAGAAAAGTCCAGAACGCTTGTTTGGTAAACGAAAGAAATGTCCAGTATCTTCTGGAACATGAAATAAAGGAAAACATAAAATCAATTAATTAAGTATTTACATATACTATTAATCGCATTGTCTCTAGCGGGATTCAAACCCAAGTCTCTTGATCATGAGACCAGTGCCATGACCATTCGGCCATAAAGATTCGACTTTCTTCAATGGGGCAATATAAATTGTTGGAGTTAGGGTTTGGAAACAATGAAAATTAGAAAATCTCTTTAGGTTCCCTTACTTCTAAAATATTGCAGTTATCAAAAAACTTTAAATGCGAAAGATGTCTGTCTTAATGAGGCGCTATTTTGGTTATTCGGATTTATTTTTATATCTTCAATATTTTGAAAGTTGCAGGGAAATGAAGATTTCACCCCCTCCTCTCGCCTTATCCAGATTGGCCATTTAGTAACTCTTCCGAGTTTTTTACATTTCTAACAACACATTCCTCGCCAATTGAAATCTAAACAAAATTACTCTAGTTATCCTGTTCAAAGATAACATGAGCAAAGCGTTATACGTACGCACACGCGCACACACACACACACACACACACACACACACACATAAAGAAAAAAAACCATCTCTAAAGAAACAATCGCACTCTCTGAAACAAGCTTGTACCACATTTCTATTTTAGTTTCAGTAGTATGCCTTGTAATCCAAATACTGATACAAAAATGTATTCTACCAAATTATTAGTAAAATTAACTTTATCAGGAAAAATTCTAATATTTAATACAATTGAAATGAAATTTATAAAATAAAATAACAAAAATAAAATGTACCTATTTACTTTTTGGTTTATTTTGGACATTTACTTAGTTATAAAAAGTATTATCTCTAATCAAGAAAATTTTAAAAATCAAAGGCTCATCATTTTATCGAAGGCATTTAGAAATTAAATGCTCCTGACATAAATTTTCAATTTCAATATAAACTCAAAGCATTAATATCGAACTCATGATAATGAAAAGCAAAATCCTTGCATTATTTATACTCGATTTTTTATCATGAAAAGGATAGTTGTGAAGCATATATCATAGCAACGATTTAAAATATATTCCGAGTAATTTCAACAGAAATCAAACGTGTCATTTCATGCAAGCAAATAAAGTTGTAGTGGATTACTTTTTACTTTCAAATAAAATTGAAGTTCGTTAGCTAAAAATATATATCTGTTAGCTTCAATGCAATTTCAGAAAGTTACCGGCATTTATTTTCTTATTGAAACGTAAACAGAGTCGTTTAAATAAAAACAGCTCGATAAATTGGTAATTGCTGTTCAGAAATAGTATATGAAAAGAATTGACCGAATTTAATACCTTTAAAAACTGCAAGTTTTTGAAAGTATTTTAATGTTTCATCCATGTAATGTAATATATTTATGAAAGAAATATTCAAATAGAGCTTTTGAACATAAATTCATCAGATTATAAGAAATCTTCTATGGATCGTTAAAGATATATTTTAGAATTAAGACAAATTTATTTTTGAATTACGGTTCTTCTTACTTCCAAAAGCAAACTCATTCGACAATGACATCAAAAGCTTAAAAATCTATTGTATATACATTTCCTTCATTTTTTCTTTGTCAAGATGCTAATATCAGTAGTATAATTCTTTCCTTTGCGAACATTTATTTTGTAAACAGTATTTCAAAATCTTTATTTTCGTCTTTTTTCAACTTTATTTTCCATAACATTTGTACATTTCGCACACACCTTTGTTGTTTTCATATTTGCACACCTATTTATATACACTTTTAACTTTATATCACACTGTGTTTGTAAAAGCATTAAAGATTTTTTAATGTCGTAATTTGTCTGAAATAATTATGTTATCATTTAATTTTATTTATTGT
>JAPMOR010048703.1:20948-43002 GCA_026543865.1 Argiope aurantia | reverse complement strand
AAATCATTTCTTTGATACGATACTGCCAAAAAGAATTCATATGCAAGTAATATTATTATGAATTATATCACAATTATGGTAATTAAATTGCATATTATTAATTATGACATAAAAAATTTAAAGCTTTTCTTTTTATAACTCTTATAGAAATCCCTCCCCCTCCCCCCCCCAAAATGAAATTTCTCTTCTTATATAAAGTCTTGTCCTGAGCGATGTCCAGCATAAAGCTATAGAAATTAGAAGCATGAAATTTGGGAAGTTATCTTTTGCACGTTAGAGGTATACTAAACACGGATTTCTCAAACTTTTAATTCAAAATTTACTTAAAAAAATAGAATTTTAATGTGATTTTATCAAAACATCAAAGCATATTGTTACGCAATTTCTTTACCGGGGTTCGTTTGGATAGTGGGAGTGATATGGTGTGTAGAACGCTCAAATCAGCAGGCAGAAGTAGAATAAAAACAACGACGTTTATTTACACGAAGACACACAGGACAGCACAAAAGCGACAACTATATACAGCACAGAAGACGATTATCTTCACCCGAGACGTGTAGCATACAACAGCAGCATACAACCAGAATCTACTGCAGACAGTAGCGCACAGCTCAGTTCAGCACGAGCTTGACTCCGTCGCTGCTCACCGTCGTTTCCGCCTCCTCCGCTCCGTCTTCGGACTTGGATTACTGACTTCTACCTTCGCTGCTCTCGAACTCGGACTACTGGCTTTTCCGCTCCGTCTTTGGACTACTCCGTCGTCTCCCCTGGCAGCGGCGGCCGCTTCCTTTTATAGGTCTCAGGAGGCGGGGCTAGAAGCCTCTCAACCAATCAGGAACGTTCGAGGCGTATCTCGGTTCCTACTGGACGGATCGAGAAAATTCTCGAAGTTTCGGGTATTATCTATTTTGGCGCCAAAGTCGCCAAATTCGTCGCCAAGTCGCCAAATGGTCGCCAAGTTTGTCACCAAGCTCTGGGACCTCCGACGCGCTAGTCCCATTCAGATGACTGTAAAACTTTCTTTCTATTGATGGAACAAACTATGCTGGGAAGCCGAATTGCAGGTTTGTAACAATATCATCGCATAAAAATTATTTCAACACCGTTTTAAAGGTTAAAAAAGAGTAGCATTTGAATAATAAAAAATTTATTTGGTTGAATATAAATTTTTAAAAATAATTTCTGAGAAATAAGTGGACGCTGTTTATAACAAATACTTTTATTATAATGAAATTCAAAATGACATTTCTTCTTCGAATCATTGAATAGCATTATTTTGCAGCCGTTAAAATAATTATAAAAGAAAAAAATGCTTTTATTTTTATTGCTATTTGGTTAAAAGTGCTTTTATGTTATATGCAAAAGCACTTTGAGCTAGATGGATGAAATTCGGTATACGGTCTTCACACCAAACTTGTAGAATTCGATCAAATTTTCTGTAACATCTGTGTAGAGGAAATCTGTCTATTTAACTGTTTCAAATATAAGTTAGCATGGTAACTACAAAACCAAGAGAGCTAGATAGTTTGGTACATAGATTTAGTATCTATTGTATAAACATCTGTCAAATTTTGTGCCAAAACCAACAAGGGGTCACCTCATGTCGTTCTGTACTTTCAGATATACGTAAACGTGATAACTCAAAAATAACTAATTTGAACTAAAATATATCAATTTTGGTATGTAATTTTGTGACTATAAGTATAGTTTTGAGTAAAAATTTTGTTTTAATCATTTCTATTATAAAGTATTTTAAAAACTTATTTAGAACTTGGCATTTTTCTATTATGAATTTCATGGCAGTTTTGCCAGTGGTATGATGATTGATATCCATATGTAAGCTTTAGTTTTTAGCTTTATAAGATAGCAAATGAAATTACTTAATAGAACGAGCATTACTTACTTAATAGAATGAGTAAGAATCATTATTTAATACTCTTTCTATCTCAGCCATGTATTTAATAGTTGTTGCTTCTATAAAAATCACACACAGAATTTGTGGTCATATTGAAAATACATCATTTGTGCTTCTACATCACTATCGGCATTTTCAGAAATGTTTATGTATATTTTATTTTAATTTTAAGAAATGCTGGAAAAGCTCATAAATCTTTATTGTTAATCTTGTAAAAGTTGACTTAATCTTTTGGTATTAGTATTTTTTTTTCAATTATATAATTATTTCTATGTTTTTGTCAAATCCAAAAAAAAAAAAAGCATAATTTTACAATAGAAAATGTTGTGCAAATAGAAAAATAAATATTAAAATTTATTAAATAAGCGTTTAAAATTAATTTTTAAGATTTTTTTCAGTAAAAGCTATACATTGTTATAAAATTTTAAAAGAATTCTGTGATTAGAAAATATGCAGTTTATATATGCATACTTATACAAAGGTACTTAAAAGTACTTTATTTTTGCAGCAGATTGTCACTATGCACCCTGTAAGGCAAGAACAATCTTTTACTTATCATATTATAAATTATTAAATGATAAATTATGATATATTATTCTACTAAAGAGTGAACATAAAAGATGCAAGTAACCATATATAAGAATAAATGTAAGAGTAAATCTCTTAAACAATAAAAATCTAATGAAATTTGCGCAAGTATAAAACAATTGAAATATCAAAATTCCAAAAGCTCGAGTTCTAAGTGAATCCTGCCCTTAATTAAGTTGACACGACTATTGGCATATATTCCAGGAAGTAAAAATAAATAAATAAATAAAATTTAAAAATAAAAATAAAAGCTGAATAAATAAATATATAACTAAATGATGATTTATAATGTTACTTTAAAATTTATTGTGCAATATTAAAATGATGTAATATCTTGTAAGACGAAATACTTTTATACTTAGTAAACAGTGGTGAGCTTAATTTTTTACGGAATTATCTAAATGTAATAGGAAACTCACAAACTGCCAAAATAATCAATCATGAAAGATATTTCATAATAAAATAAAAAGTAAAAACGGACTTAAAAAATGCTTTTAAAAAGCATTAAAAAAACCATTAAATAACACTGTAAACTCAGGCAGTAGAATAACTCAGATATGATCAAAATTACAAAGCCTGTTCCTTCATTCCGACCTGCGAGAGGGGAAGAAAATCATTCGAGTCTATGAATTCCCCCATTCTCTGCTTTATGTGTACTTTTTTCTCAGAACGAACTGCATATGGCAAAATAACAGCGAATGCGCCGAGAAGTAAACACTTACAGTAGAAGTCACCTTTCTTTACGACACTCAATACAACCGGAAATTTCCGGTTTGGCCAGTGACGTAATGTTAAAAGCAACAAAGTAATTCGTTCTCGAACGAAAGAACTTAGTTCATTCGTTCCCGACCGAATGAGCTAATTCATTCGTTCTCGAACGAAAGAGCCTAGTTCATTCGTTCGTGAACGAAAGAGCCCAGTTGATTCGTTCGCGAACGAAAGAGCCTAACTCATTCGTTCGAAGAGCTGAAATCGTTCGCGAACGATCTGAAACGAACAGGTCAAATTGGTGAACGAACAACTTTGAACCGAATCTTTCAAATGAACGAGATTTCCCATCACTAGCAGAAAGCCTACTGTAAATGAAGCATCTATCCTCAAACACTTTCTGGAGACACCAATCAACAGTGACAGTGGGAATGGAAGCAACCACTGTTAAAAAGAAAAGGTCGCACTTCAAGGTTTTACGACCCTGCTGAGAAAAGGGGAAGAAAATAAACAGGTGGGTTCTCGACTGTTCTGTGGATGCCTGAATGTACAGCCATCCCGGCTGCATTGGGAGTCAGAAGGTTAAAGGAGAAACTGATCATAAAGAATATAAGCAGATCTTCCTCTTCATGATTAGAGGTGATTGTATTCAAGGACGAAATACCACGTGATAATGAGAGTTAATGAACAACGCTGATTCATTTTTTCAGTTACGAATTAAAAAATCGAAAATCAAACATTCTTAATCTTACAATTTGTTATTTAAATTTTTAAGGCGTAATATATCTTGCTAATTAATACTCAATTATCTGCCTGTTCAATACTTCGTTACGAGTAAATAATCTCTCATTTGGCTTGGTTTCATTTTATGCCTTTCCATGACATCTGTTCAAGAATTTGTCCCTTATTCAGCCTACTCAGTATTGTGTAACGTTAAAATAGGCCAATTTGGAGCGGGTCAGAGCCAGTTTACCAAAAACAAAATAAATCCTGGAAAGGAGAGATGGGCCCATTCGGTTTTCATAAGATAAAAAGATGGTCAGCCTTGGGCTTTAAGTGCATCTGTAACCGCCGCGGATCGTTTCATACAGTGTCAAAATAAATAAATAAATAAAATTGAAATGAGAAATAAATAAGCTTGAATAAAAAAGTGAAAATTACATGCTTGGTCCATGATGCTTGTTTCTGTTCAGAATAATAATGGTATTAACGTCTAAAAATTGCCAAAATTAATATACTTTTGAAAACAATTTGGATGAGTAACATTTCTATAATCAGTTCCCTGTTTACTCGTTTTCTTTTTTTTATTCTTTAATATTTTATATTATGAATAAATGTGTGTTGATAATGCATGTTTCATTTAACTTTTTTCATATTTCATTTTTCCACTAATGTTTTTAAAAACTGATGTAATACCAAAGATGTATTAGGAAATATAAAAATATATATTGTTTAACTATAAAAATTAGAACTCTAGAATTTAAAAAAAATGTACCTGAAGTATAAAATAGCTGTATCTGTAGAAGGATTAGTATTTCTCTGAATTTCAAGTTTGTAAAATATTAAGATGAGATTATGAGTTATTTAAATGAGTTTTGCTCAATTGATATAGACAGAATCTTAATTTCTAAGTGCCATTTTAAGTTCCTCGGATAATCGAATACATACCTCCAACTAGATTTTTGAGGTGTAACAAGATATTGTTGAGACTATTTTTTGTTATAAATATCAAACAAAGTTTAATTTGCATTGATAGCTGGGTCATATAAGGTGACTCTAAAATGTACGGTGAATCGGAACATAAAACAAACAAAACAAATCATTGGAATAAAATATCTTTATTTTCCTTCAAAGTAATGTCTATTGACCATAATACACTTTTGACATCGTAGATTAAGTTGATGGAACGATTCACCGAAGGCCTCATTTGGTATAGAGTGAAGATGTCACATGTCGTCGAATGTCTGCAAAACGATATTCGACGACGTGTTCCTCAGGATACCCTTGAGGCGACGAAACCAAAAGAAATCCGCAGGTGCCAGATCAGGTGAGTACGATGGATGTGCATGGAGTTACACAGCGTTTGCACAAGAAGTTGCGTACAAGGATCATATTATGGAGACGGGTCATGTAACAGACACCACTTACCAGTCCTGTATAACTGTGGGCGAACAAGTTGAGGGCGTAGCAGTCACTTTTTTTCCCAATTTGTAGCAAAAGTTCATGTTAATAAATTGTTCCATTTCAACTTGATGTTAGTTTTTGCGCATACGCAGTTCGACTGCCTTAGCGGAATGATCTGCAACAATTTCTGTCGCTCCTTGATACATGGCGCATAGGTCCTTCTCTGCACATGCGCCTCAATGCATTTCTCACTTACGTTGTTTTTTAGATAATCCATTAATCAAACTTTTTAGACGCACATTGTACTTTAATTACTAAAATTTAGAAATGTTGCTTATTTTCCTTCAGGGGACAATGGGCTTTGAAATAAGAAAAAATCGACAAAAATATGAAATTTTACTTTTTATCGTTTCCTCACAAAAATATATATTTATATTCAAACAAAATTCAATAATTAAGTTATTTTGTTCAATAAAGTGAAAATTTCAGAAGCCAAAATTAAGAAAAAAGCACATTTTAATTACTTTCCACAAAATGATATTATTGTTACGAAATTTTCGGGTTCGTTTGGATAGTGGAAGTTATATGGGGTGGAGAACGCTGAATCTGCAGGCGGCAGTAGAATAAAAACAACGACGTTTATTTACACGCAGACACACAGGACAACACAAGTACGACAACCATATACAGCACAGAGAAGACAATTATCTTCAGCCGCGAGAAGTGCAAACAGCAGCACACAACAAAACTCTACTGCAGACAGTAGCGCACAGCTTAGTTCAGCACTATCTTGACTCCGTCGCTGCTCTGCTAATCCCTTGGAAGACCAGTTCTTCATCTTCGATTCCGACTACTCTGCTCTGTCGCTCCCGACTGCTCCGCGCCGTCGATTCCGTCTCCGACTCCTCTGGCAGCACAGACTGCCTCCTTTTATAGGTCTCCGGAGGCGGGGCTAGAAGCCTCTCAACCAATCAGGAACGTTCGAGGCGTATCTTGGTTCCTAATGGGCGGATCGGGAAAATTCTCGATGTTTCGAGTATAATCTATTTTGGCGCCAAAGTCTCCAAATTCGTCGCCAAGTCGCCAAATGGTCGTCAAGTTTGTCGCCAAGCTCTGGGACCTCCTACGCGACACCCGGATTCCGTCCAATACAGATGACCGTAAAAAAATCTTTCTGATGATGGAACCAACCATGCTGGGAATCAGCTTCACAGGTTCGTAACATTATAATTAGATTTAAATATCTAAAATGTTCCAAGTTTCTTAATTTTTGAAGAGATTAAATAGATTTGATAATAAAGATTTTATTAAGTATTAAAAAAATAAGGTTCTATTTCGAGTTTTTTTAGATGGATAAAAGTCCATTTTGGATCCGAAAAACATAAAATTCTTATGAAAATTCAGAAAGTGTGAATAAAAATATTTCTAAAAAATTAGAATTTAATTGGAATTGCAAATTTACAGTCAGTTTTAGTTTAAATAAATTTATATTGGATAATATGGAAAAAATTATAGAAATAATTTAAAATGAAATCGCCTGGAACGTTTTGAAATTAAAATAATATATATACATCTTTTAATTATTTAAAAAATATATTTCTTTTAAAAAAATTTTTTAAATGAAATTTTATTTATTTATATTTTAATACATATACCTAAATAATTTCAAAATTCTAAGTGCAAAATTTGGAAAAATACCTAATAGAGTCCACTATTCCCTTAAACAAATGCAAGTGTCGTAAAACTTTTTATTTATATTTCTTAAATAAATCGAAATATAAAAGGAATATTTTCATTCGTATTCAACACCAGCAAATATTTCCTTTATTATATTTATGCTTATTATATATATTATATATTTTTGGGTTTAAACGCACATCCTCAATATTTTCAGTTAACATTTTCAGTAGCCTTATATTCGAAGTTTTATTAATTGCAAACCCTTTTGCTGAGTTATTTATAATTCCTGTTTCTTTTCCAACTATTGATTCCATAATATTTTCCTTTTATCTCTCTTACCAACATTCCGACTTCTCTAGCCGACAAAGAAGTTCCATTGATTAAATCCGAAAGACTGATTTGGTTAATTAAGGTTTTTGTTCGGCATTAAGGTATACTTAGTGGAATTCGTAAAGACGAAATAAGAGTCGAAAATCACTGAATATTTCATTCAGCTGAAGATATTTCATTCGAATTTGTTGTAAGATATTTTTTCCAAAAGCATGTGAGTCTTTTGGGTGGAAAATTTACTTTAGAAGAATCGTTTTGATGTTTCTTTGGCTTTGTTCACTTTTCATTACGAATATCGAATGGTCTAATTGTTAAAAGGAAAACAGCTTCTGAAGTGAACTAGAATTTTACCGAAAGGAAATGAATTTGCTCCATCTTTTCTTTTTCGAAATTTTCTTTTTTTTTTTTAAAAAAAAAAGGGCTTTTACATTTTTTCTTAGATATTAATAGAGGAGGAATGTGACCTTTAGTTGTTTGCAATGAAAATTAAATAAAAAACAAGTAATATATATAAAAAATTAAGTCAATTCCTACTTGGGTCTACAATTTTTTTTTATTTTAGTTACTTTTTATTAAATAATTACAATTAATATAAATATATATATAGATAGATATGACAGAATTACAATATTTAGTGGTAAAATTTTTAAAATTGAGTTCCTACTTATTTTCTTATATTATTTATATATATCTTATATTGATTTATGTTCGGGTGTCTTGTCAGTAATCTCAGGACTTGGCGACAAACCTGGCGACCATTTGGGGACATGGCGGCAACTCCAGACCTTTTCGGTGGTCCTGGAGTTGTCGTCTGGGGAGGCATTGTGATGAAAGGGCGGACTGAGCTCCACGTTTTCGACAGAGGTTCTGTAACTGGAGATCGCTATTGTCAGGAGGTGATCCTTCCCCATGTGCGTCTGTTCCGAGGTGCCATTGGATCAGACTTCGTTTTTATGGATGACAATGCACGGCCACACAGGACTCGTGCTGTTGAGGAGCTCCTGGAAAGTGAAGATATAACTCGAATGGATTCCCCGGCGTGCTCCCCTGATTTAAATCTGATAGAACATGTGTGGGATGCTTTGGGGAGACGCCTTGCGGCACGATTACATCTTCCTGGGAACACCCGACAACTTAAACAGATGCTGATTGAGGAATGGGCACTCATTTTCTTTCCCTCTCCAGCCATGGAAGGAGACGGATGTTCTGAGAGCAGGTGCTCTAGTAGTTTTTCTAAAAGCAGCAAAGGCGACCGACCGAGAATCATAAATGTAGGATTCAATGATAAACAATCAGCAATCTCGGGAACGGGCAACAAGCCAAGTAATGTTGCTCCGCCCACTTCAAGTAGTGTTGCGAAATCTGATGAGGAAAAAATCCAGCATAATCCACATAAAACCAAAAGCAAGAAATACGCAAAAGAGATTGAAAATTTTATGAAAAATCAAAATTCACGCAAAGTTTCCAACGATAATCTCCCCAACTTCGAAATAAACCTTGCAATAAACGAAGACAAACCAATGGACATCGATGACACAACACAAGTTTTCCCAAAGAAAAACCAATCTAGCAATGATAATTTCCAACTTGTTAATCCTAAAAAGGCAGCCAAAATTAGGAAAACAGATGATGAACCCTTATGCATGGACACTACCAACAGATTCGAAATCCTGAGCCACACCCAAGATGCCCAAGAAAGTAATATTATTCGACCAGCTTGTATTAACATGAAACTCTCAAGTAGCTATAATTTAACCCTTCAAGAAATCCATAGAATTTTTCCCCTAACAGAAAATAAGCTTTTTCGCAACATGATTTCAATCCAACCAGCTAACGAAGAAGATAGAGCTAAAATAATTGAGATCCTAACTGAGAGAAAAGAAGAATTCATCCTATCAGAAAATTTTGATGAAAGACCCATTAAAGTCATCCTAAAAGGCCTCCCAATAGACACAGATAAAGACGAAATTGCCAGAGAACTCAAGGAAAGAAATTACAACATTGTTCGAATTTCACAACTACGAAACTACAAAATGAAGACCCTGTACCCTATTTTCCTCTTGGAGGTTAAGAAGTCCAGAAGCGCACTCAATATCTACAATGAAAGAACCCTCCTTCACCTTAAAATTAAAATCGAGAGCTACAGAAGAAAACAAACGGCAACTGTTATAATTGCGCAGGTTTTCACCACTCCGCAAGGAACTGCAGAATAACTCCAAAATGTATTAAATGTGGCGGCACGCACGCTACCAGATCCTGCAGTATCACCGAAAAGTTGCAAGACCCAGTTTGTGTAAATTGCCAGGAAAAGGGTCATACAGCTGCCTGGAAAGGGTGCAGAAAATTCCCGAAATTAACAACAATTAACGGGAGACCATCCTACGCTGAGATAGCAAGAAATACTCCTCGATACCAAGTACAACAGCCCATCCCCGCACCACCTAAACAGAACACGGAGCCAACTTTAGCAGCAAATGAAGATCTCCCCTCCCTCCAAGAAACTCTGCAAATACTCAAGGAACTAAGAGAAATATTCAAAGAATTCCCTAATTTAATCGAAGCCGCCAAGCTAGCAAGGAAAACAGAAAATAAAGAAGAGAAAAAGTTAATCATTCTCAACGCACTGATCGGCTAAGATGCTCCAAAACTCAAGTTACGCCTCCTCAATAACCCAGCTTTCTGATTGGCTACTCACGGACAATAGTTTATCCCTCATAACTTGGAAAACCGTCTGCATCACCCTCTCCTACTCCCCTGACAGCCTACATTCCTATTGGCCGAGACATCTCTCCCACTCTCCCTCACCTGCAAAGTACAATTTTCGGCAGAAGTTCCATGTCATTCTCTCTCCCTTCACCGTCGCGTCAAGATCCATCAAAGGTCATGCCAAAATACAAAACGCAATGTCAAAAAGTATTGTCATTAAGGGGATAGTCCTACTTAAGGACGGGTGCCCCGATAAGCATTTCATCGAACAAGGAATGGGCACTCTTACCTCAAGAACTGTTGGACAATCTGGTGCTGAGTATGGGGAGACGGTGCGAAGCAACCATTGCAGTAAGGGGAGGGCATATCCCATACTAAGGAACACCTGCTTGCTGTTCTTCCTCTTGGACAGACAATCATGTGTAAAGATACTATGAGTTCAATAAAGCCTTTTTTTTGTTTGATTCCATACTGTATGCATTGTATTCATTTCTGCGCAACTATGCTTTCGTCATTCTTTCAGAACAAAATGCTGTATCTCATTTCTGAATTTCATGTCTCTCAGATGATTTCTCGTGAAGTTATGGCGAAAAACATAACTGTTGCTTAAGTTTTGCACACCAGTGTATATATATATATATATATATACATATAATAAATTTATTTCGTGTACTTCGGAAACAACTCTAACGATTTTGATCAAATTTTATATTTGGAAAAAGTTTTGCTTTTTAAGTTTATTTAATTTATATAGTTGTCGTTCCTGAAAAAATTAGATTTTATGGACAAAACAAGTTATAACTAACTATGAGAATAAGTATATTCAACTTCCGCTTCGAAGTGTGGGTATCGTCGTATAACTGAGTGTAATTTCAAATATAAGTAATGATATAACTATAAGTAATATGATAACTATAAGTATAATATAAGTAATGATAGATAAACTATAAAATGAATAATGTATTTCATTTTACAGTTGTTTCGAATAACATGTTGAATTAAGTGCATTCATATTTTTTTTTATTTAAATGATCAAATCATATGTAGGTAAGATTTAAAAATTTGTAATTCATATCTAAATATTTTCTTTAAAATTTCATATAAAAACAGGAAAAAAAAAGATTATCATTTTCGCATGTTAGAAGAAAATGTTTAGTGTATCCTGACTTCTTTCGAATTTAACAATAAGAAATCCACAAGTAGATGAAAAATTTCAAAATAAACAATATAACATATGTTTAAACCCTATTCCTGCTATTGTTCAAGGTTGATTGCTACAGTTGCCAGTTCAATATCTAGGGACAAATTATTTCATATGCGGGAAGAAATATATTTCCAATAAGATTAATGTCACATAAAAAAAACTGATCTTGAATTTTAAAAAAAATTGAACTTCCTTCTAAAAAAATTGAACATCCTTCTAATGAAATCTATATATTTTCATTCATTAGAAGGAAAATATTGTAAATTCGCAATTGTATTTGAATAACTCTCTATTTCAGAGGAAAAAAATGATGACGAAATACAATAATCAAAATGAAACAAAAATTTATTTAGTTTAAATATTAATATGATTGATTATTTTTATTCTCTTAAACCAAAGGCATTTTACGAAGCAATTTTCCTTATTTCAAAATTAGTGCTTAAAATGGATAGAAAAGCATTTTGATTATTATATCTATATATCGTCGAAGAACAAATTCCTAATTATTCAGTACTAATCAGTAAAAAAATCATTTATTCCTGATAAAACGCGATGCACAGACAAAATAATAAATTGAAATAATTTAAGGTAGTTGTCTACGTTTAAACGTCGATATTTGATTGCGAAATTATGATTCTTTTCTTTAATATCCTTAATGTTTGAACATATTTCTTTATAAAAGTATTCGAATTCTGTTTCTTAGTCTATTGGTTTGGAATGTACACTAGATTTTATAATTGCACTTACCTATATTTCAATGATGTTTTACATCAATCGATATTTTTGCAAATTCTAATCTTTGATTGAATGTTCTTACGAAAAATTAAATTAAAATCTAACAGAAATTTTTTGTTTAAATTTAGTGTAATAATTAATCAATATGGTCTAGAGCTTCATATATAGAGAATAAGTAATATATTCTTTCATAAATATTTTATAATTGTTTTATTACTCCACAATGTAAAAAACAAATGAAAATTTCGTATTATTTATCAATAGATCCCCGATATTTAAAAAATGAATAGAAATACAACTTATTTTTTTGTTCAGGAACTAGACAATATATTTCTTAAGCTACCTGCAACATTTTAAGCTAATCATTTGATATATCTTTAAACTAGAAGAATTTAGCTTCATATTACATTTAGCCGAAATAAATTTATCCCAATTTTTAAAAATAATTTTGCTACTTATATTTTGGTTTCACAGATGTTTCTTCAATATAATTTATTCAAATATTAAAAAAATATAATTCTTTTCGAAAATATTTGAAAAACGTTATGTTGAGTCTATTTACAAACCTTATGATAGTACCTTCTATGCATATTGCGCTTTAAAAGCATCTTTACTAAAAAGATGAGAGCGACATAAACCGGAATTTATATTAATTTAAAAAATATTTTTCTGCAACAAAGAATTTTTTTCTGATATTTTTCCTCTCTTTCTCGTTTTCCTGATCTAATATATTCTCTTCGCAAAAAAATACTTCTTTCCCTTACCGAATTCTTTGTGCTTAGCCTTAATTGAAAATCTGACAGAATAACAGGAAATAGTTCGCTTAACATGTTTCCCGAAGAATATTTGCTTAAGATACAGCTCTGGCTCAAGGCTTTTGTAAGGAATTTGATTAACCATTCTTGATATAAATAACCACAGATCCTATTAGTTATTAAAATGAGTGAGATATGAATTTGCTATATGGGTTTTGAATATTTGCTTAAGTTACATCTCTGGCTCAAAGACTTTTGTAAGAAATTTGATTAACAAATCTTGAGATAAATAAATGCAGATAATATTAGTTATTAAAATGAGGGAGATACGAATGTGGGATATTGTTTTGGAATTTTTGAATTTTATTTTAACTTTATAATAACTAATTAGGTTGACTGTTTTTTAAGTTTGATTTTAAAGATAACAATTCAATAATTTATCGGGAATCTATCTATATATATATAACACTAACGTACGTAGCCCAGAAAACCCTCCTATTACTTATTACGGAATGGCAGCAATGAAATATATATCGATGCACGAAAGTTTCTGTAAATTGCTTTATTCAGCGTTTTTACAGTTGTATATAATTCAACACTTCCCTAATTAAATAAAATTATTATATTATAAATGCTGCTCGCTGTGTCAAGCATTGCATTCAGTCAGAAGATGTAAAAAAATGAAGAAATATATTTTAATCTGAAAGTTTAAAAACGAGAGTAAAAATAGGGTTAACCATCGTTATGACTTACCTACTGGAAATAGATGAATTCCAAAACTATTAATTTCCTAAAAGGGTTTTTTCATTATCTTAAATCTCGAAATGTTGCCTCTTCAAAATTGAATAACCTAAAAATTCAACAATCTCCACGAACAAACTGATCGCCAAAGGCGGCTAGTTAATTATTATCTCATGGAAAAGTACTTTAATAAAATTACGCAGAATTCTGGATTATCTTATTGCATTTGCACAAGTGCTTTAGGCAGTTATATTAATAGAAATTCAAATACCAGCTATTGAGTTCCTCTTTAAAGTACTTGAAATGCATTTATTCATCCTAATTCGCAAAGCATTATGGAATTCGTGAACTGATGCGATAAAATAAATGCTTATTTACGTTCTTCAAATAGTTTATTTTGTTATAATTAATATGAAGAAATAAATATCTGTGGTCATTAAATTTTTTTATATATGCCAGGTTGTTTGAATTTAATTAGAATTGCTAAACTTGAATAATTGTAAATATTTTTAGTCTGAATTCGAAAGTAAATTGAATTTTTCTCTTATTCTTTGAATTTTCTGTCAAAAAATACTAAAATATCGTTTGTTATTTGAAATTATTTTGATTAATTTGACGTTCAGCTGTTGTTGTGTCATTAAATCAGTTGAAGTATGTTTCTTTTTTCCTTTCTATACTTTTTTTTTCCGTTTATCACAGCATAGTGAAATTCATGAATTGTTGCAATCAAATAATTTTCTTTTCAGTTCATTTATATTTATGAAATTGCAGAGAAAACTTATCTTGTTATCGTTTATACTATCAAATAAACTTCGAAAAACATAACTCCTTTCATGTATTATTTTGTTTTTATTAAATTGATATTTTGTAACTTGATTAATTTGGAAAATTTAATTCGAATTCAGAGAAAAAAGATTTTTTTTCTTGTTTCTTGATATTAATATTATTGAAAAATCTTTTATTATTTGAATTTCTTCTATTAATTCAAATTCTTAACTAAAAATTATTCAAAATAATCTTAATTTCTTAATTGTCTTTGTAATTTAAATACATCTGCACGTTTCTCTTGAATAATGCTTAGTGAATAATTCATTGGAGAATTTTGTTGATATACAATGTATTCTATTAAGCCAGCAATTGAAACACCCTCGCGTTTGTACAAAAAATAACTTTAGTGGACTTAGATGTGAATTGAGTTTTGGATTAATTAACTTAGACTTGGTTTCGGTTTATTTTGTAATTTTAATTCAAGATTGCTGCTTTGAAATATTGCCCACTGATACTTTACTAAAGCTATTAAATTATTTATTGGAATAATTATTTTAATATCCAAGGTGGTTATAATAAAAGTTCCACTTTGAAATGGTCATAAAAAGGAAAACTACTGGACCAAATGTTATCAAACTTGGTAATAGTTTAATAGAGATCATGGAAATTTCTTTTCTGCAAAAAAAAAAAAAAAAAAAAAAAAAAGTTACCGCCGGGGGAAAATGGCGCAGTATGCGAAAAATGCGACACACCGACATAGTACATAGCATTCCTACTAATACGCTAAGAGCTACTATTGAGAATGCAGTAAATGCGATTTCATGTGCTTTCAGAAAATGGTGGACGACGCCACATTGAACATGCTTTGTAAAACGTTTCAGAAACGATTAAAGACCTTTTAAACCGGCGTCTTCATGTCTTGTTTTGCTTAACAATATTGCATACAGCACCATTTCCCTCCGGTGGTGAGTTTTTGAACTTTTTATTATTATTAATTTTATCATTATTTTGGAGAAAAAGAAATTTACATGATCTGCTTTAAACTATTACCAAGTTTGATAACATTTGATCCAGTAGTTTTCCTTTTATGACCATTTCAACGTGTAACTTTAATTATAACCACCCTGTATATTGTTAAGATCTGATACTCGATCTAATGTTGGTTCTGCCGGAATTAGTGTTCAATTTGCTAAGACTGTCCTGTTACTTGAGGTTGTGGCACAACGAGAGATAAACTCATTTTGATTGTCCAGTATTTATGTATTTGGATAAAGACATCTAGAATCAATGCATTATACTAAACGGACATATTGGATGGTTTAATATCATCCGTTTCTTCTTCTAATGGATTCTAAAATCTATCTTGGCAAAACATCTGGTGCAGATTTCGCTTCATGAATCACTAGCTCGTACCCGGCGCGTTGCTGCCGCAAAAGGAATATTTTTTGAAATATCGTTTGGAATTTAAAATAGCTGTCTTGTTTAATTAGGAATGATAGAAAGGATGATATTTATTTTCTTGTAGACAATAAAATTGAATGATACATAAAGCAAAAATATAAATAATATTTATTCTATTTTTTTTACTTTATTATTCAAGTGCTTTAGGGTACACAGAATTCTTTGTTTTTTCGTCTTCGGCAGAAACAAATTTATTGGCTGTCTGACTCGTAAGCATCCAGTATATAACTGGCCATGTGAAAAACATGGCTTTTCTATGTTCAATCCGCATACTTGAAGTGATTGACTTTGCACATTTTCGATGGTCATCGAGAATGCAAGTGGGATGGATAACTGTAGTCATTTGAAATCAAAAGACATGTCAGTGGGAATAATGGGAATGCGTGGAATGAGCACACCTTCTCCGAATGACTTCTCGTTAAGAATAGTTGCCCCGCTTTTTGCTGCATAATTGTCTTTTGATTCTGATGCGCGTGATCAGGAGCATATAAACGTTGTCTTTCGATTCTTACCGCATGTCAATATTGAGATGCTGAAATACGTGAATAGTAAAAAGTTGACTATGTTTCATTCCGATCGGTTAAACGGTACGGCAGCGCATAAGGTGCCAACAAACAAAAGTTCATATATATGGATTATACTATGCTATTTTTGAAGATGTACATATATAACCTAGAGATGAAGATTGTTATAAAACTTGACAACAGTGCAATCTATATTCCATTGGTGTCACGCTTTATAACTCTATCAATACTGAAACATCTCAAAGGCCCGTCTAACAAAACTAGGCATGCGCCCAGGAAGCTTGTACATCAGAGATGTTTGTCCAATTAATTTCAGAAACAAGACGGATTCTGCAATATGTCCGAGAATACATTTGCTTAAAATCCATCTATTATGTTAGGTACTCTGTTGTATATGAACTCGTTAAAAACGAGGAATGTCCTTGCGGTTTGGAGACGGATAGTGATTTTTTCTTATTTTTGAAAGAGAAGTTAGGACGTTTCAGTATCCTGAGGTATCAAAGCAAGAATAATTTCAGGAAGGCGAAGGTTAATGGCCCAGATATTGAAAAACGCTTTCAAAATTGCATTTTGTGTCTAACTCCTGTTCAGTTATTCATAGCAGAAAATAGGCAGACAAAAATACTGATTATTTTCGTCTGTTTATCTTGTGTATGCCAGATTTCCAGAACGTATTTCTACTGAATTGTTGCTCCTATTTCTACACAACTTGTCTTTTAAGATTTTTGCGTAGATATTCGCAGGATCTCGTGTATAAAGTGTCTGAAATAAAAAAATAAAAAAAAAAGATAAAAGACGAACAATAAATTCAAGTTATCTTCTAGTAAAACAAGACTTTAATGGCACGCATTTATTTATTTTTCTTCGACAAATACTGATTATTACAAACAAAAATGATTTACAAAGAATGAAATGTTTTCATGGCCCATTAAAAGAGCATAAAAAAGTCCAATGAACCTCAAAACATACTTGAGGCACTTGACAGACTCATTCTGGGAAACAAATGGAAAATCGATGAAATCTTTACAGCACGGGAAAGAAGTTTTCTCTTTTTTTTATTGTGTCACTAGTTGAAGAGGACCCATACAGCTTCAAGAATCGAAAAGAAATGGGGGAGGGGTGTGTGCATCGTCTTCAGCAGTCCACATCGTCCACTTCTTTTGTTGCTGAAGTTCAGAGACCATGCTTCATATTTCTGAACATTTTATTGTTATCTCTAGTATTTGAAGAATACAAGGAAAAAGTATTGCAATAAAAAAAACAGAACTCAAGATTTTAGGCTCCCCAATCATAAAAACATATATTATTTTTTTTTGAAATTTTGTCTATTTATTTGTTAATTAACACGATAACTCAAAAAATTCTTTCAGCTAATCTAGATACCTCAAAAATTCATTAAGCTGAAATTTGGTAGAAGGACTTAAAACTAAATTTTTAGATTTCTATCAAATTTTGAGCGAAATATATTTAGAAGAAAAGCAGATGAATAAAATGTAATGCACAGATTAAGCTTTAGTTTTAATTATATTAACTTCCCGTTTCTTAAAGCAATACTAGAGCTATATTAGGATGGACCTCATAATTTTGAACCACGTCAGATGACGAGGACGACATGAGCTGACACCCCCTCTCCAAACTTCCGCACCACAACAGCGGGAAGACGTTTGCCCCGACAAATTTACGTGCACCAGACCCGTTTACCAGATGGTTCTTCGGCGGGATCGGGTCTCGAACCTTAAAACCCTCCGGTTCCGAAGTCGAAACCTCACCACCAGGCCAAAGCGGCCACAGCACAGATTAAGCATCTGAAGTATAAATGATTATGAAATTTGGAATCATATCCGTCAGGGGTTTAATAGTTTATCTGTTCTTTTGCATACATGTAAAGGAAATGATTTAAAAATATAAACATTAAGGTAATCACACGTCTACTGTTTTCTCGCCTAATTAAAGGCATTCGGATTAAATTTGAAGGACTGGACCGCTGTCACAGCAATGCCGGGAACTATCGTTGAGTTCTAGGGGCTATTACCGACAGCGGGGCAACTTTTCCAGTGGGAAGTAAGTCTTCTATCCATAGAAGGTAACCAACTTCCACCATTCTGTACTCAAGTAGCGAGAACCAATCACCATGCCGGAAGCTTCTACTCTTCATATAAGGTGCCTCCCCTGTTTGGAGTAGTTATATAGATAAATGAAAATTTGTACATTGTGTTTGAATATAAAGTACTGATCTCTTTCATGAATCTTTAATTTTTATAGCAAATAAATGTCTTGTTTTAATAAAAAAGCGCCAGAATCGTGTTTATATGCTAAATAATATTCGAAATTTTTCTTACCGGCGAGTTTTATAAATTTTGTTTTGTTTTTTCAAGTTTTACAAGTTTTACAAATTTTGTGTAAACTAGGCAGACGTAAAAAATGAAAAAAAAAATATATATATTTTGTAAATTATGAATGAGAGTTTATAGACGCATAAAAAAACTAAATAGTAATATGAAATAAAATTAAAATAAACTTTCTGTAAATTAAACATTAAATTTGCCTCTTCGTAAGCAATTAAATGCTCTCTAAAAATCCACAATTATAAAATCGAAATAAAAGATATTGCTATTTCTAAAAATAACTTATTAATTACAAATTTCTTTTCGTTTCAATTACAAACAAAACTTTCCTGATGCAGAACAAAAACCATAGGAGTTCGAATTCTTTATACACAAAACAAAACAAAACATTTTTTGAAAAGACAGAAAAAAATATACATGATTCATAAAAAACCGTTTTTAATATTGCTTAAAGGTGATTAATCGTGTTTCATATTTCAAAGTTATCACTTTTCCAATATTTGTTTAGAAACAATTTACGTGGGAAAAAGTTAAATATATAAAAAAAAAATCTCGGAAATTAACAAAGAAATAATAAAACAACGATATTTTTTGTTTCGTATTAATTCTGCCGTTGTATAAATTGCGAACCTGATTGGAAAATGGAAGTTTTGCGATATTTTTATTTTAGAAAAATATTTTGATCCTTACTTTTTAATTCAGGAGATGCTTTTTAATTGAGGAAATTAAAATAACAATTGAATCTTGTAACAATGGAAGCTGTCATTTTCTTCTTCTTTTATATTACAATTTCGGAATCATTTCTAATTTTTTAATTTAAAATCATTTCTATTTGTAGCTAGTTTAATTTTAAATATTTCTTTTTATCAAATGGAAAAGTTATCCACTTTTTCAACAAAACTTCTGCAAGTTGGATATAAAGGATATCTTAAATAAAGAATAAATATAAATAAGAATAATAAGAATAAATATAAAGAATAAATCATAAAATAAAGAATAAATTTGATGTTGCGTTTATTTGTAAAGTGTTAATTATCTATATAAGCTATTTATAGCAGATTCTTATTAAAAATTGTCTCCTGAATATTTAACATAATAACTATACAAATAAAAGAATATTTTTTTTTGTTTCAAAATAAAAGAAACGTCTTTAAATTCACTGACATGATTAATTTATATTCTGATTCCTGTTATTCTGATATCTGAGTTTATTTGGGAAAGAGTTTGATCAGTAAAGGGATCATTGATTTACTGTATATGTCTCCATTTCACTTAATTAAGGATTTATAAAATATAACCACAACCGTAACCCTGAGTACGAATCCGCAGTGAATAATCAGATCAACAGGACAATAAAACAGGCATTTAGATGTACGCAAAATGCTGCCATTATGAGGTAACCAATACTGCCATGATCCAGGAAGAGGTACGATCCGACATCGGTATGGAGGCAACTGAAAGCCGCATCTTTGTCCTTCTCACCCGGTAAAGCGAGAACATACTTACCTAGTTATTTATACGTTTATATCTCACCCTCATGTCTATTCTACTTCCTAGTGGGACAGATGGATCAGGTATGCTTGACAAAGAATTTCATCAAACGTAATATGAGTATTTGTATCGGATAACAATTAAGAATTTAAAATGTGCACAATTTTGACATCAAAAAATTGACACGTTAATAGTATGCACAGGGTTTTGCCGAATTTGACCGACAAATTCAGAGGGGTGATAGTAGGCATCAAGAGAATAAAGCATCACATACAACAAGGGGTATCAAACGACGTTTAGTAGGGGAAACTCGCGAAAATATATCGAGTCGGAAAACTATTGAAAACTGTAAAAATTTAAAAAAAAATAACCAATGTAGTTTTAATTATGAATTTTTTTAAGTGAAAACACATCCTTAAACGTTTTTTCGTGCTGGTAATATGCAGATTTGATGATCTAGGGGGTCGTAAATTACTGAAAACGAAAAAGTAGTTTGGAACCTATGTTTGCAAAAATATTATAACATGAAGAAAAATAAAAACCTGAAAATATAAGGAATTTTATATTCTATAATTTGGTAAAAAGTGTGTGAAGTAGTGTGAAAACTGGGAACTTTTTAAAGATATTCAAGCAAAACTAAAAGGGGAACCGGAAAACATAGCTGCAACATCGGTACCGGTGTTCGGAGAGATCGTTAACTAATTCGAAAGACAAATTCAGAGCCAGGATGATTGGCATTAAATATATGAAAAATAACCAGAAAACATAGGGTCGCAGGTAACGTTTATTCAGTGAAAATAACAAAAACAGACGTCGAAAAGACAATGAGTCTGGAGAAGAAAATATCCCTATGAATTCGAAGATTAGGAATAAAGTAATCTAGAAGAAGCCTTCTCTTATGTAAATTTTTCATGCGTTCGAGAAAAATAAAAGCAGCGAGCAAGTATTCATTCATTCAAACTTCATTCGCAAACAACAAGTCAGATTTCATGAATGCAACTAAAATGTGCTCCATCATGCATTAACCAAATGTTCTGGCTTACAATTGTCGGTGTTTCCTGCAGTAAATCCGGAAGAACGTGCTGGAAGAAAACAAAGTACTTTGTGCCGGTGAGGCGTTTCGACAGAAGATACGGTCTAAATAGATGACTCTGTCCAAATGTTAATATCAAATTGTGTTGTACGTTCAACGAGATAGAGATGTGAGGATTTTATATGGGGACCAAATTTTCGCAATGTGCGTCTTGAAGAAACTTTGTCCCGTAAAGCAGGCTTCATCTGAGAATAAAACTTGCAGAAAAGTGAGCATTCTCCTGTGTGGCATCAAGCATTCACCATGCGAACTCCACCCGATTTACGATTTTCATTGAAAAACATTATCAGTGACCCTATACTTTCGGGTAATTTTTGATCTACTTAATGCCTATTATCCTCGCTCTGAATTTAACTTTCGAATTTGACAACACTCTCTGCGAACATCGGTACTTATGTTGCAGTGATGTTTTCTGGTTCTCACTTTAGCTTTTCTTGAATATCTTTAAAACTCCGCAATTTCCATACTACATGGTTATATCAAATTTTAGAATGTAAAATTCCTTACATTTTCGGGCTTTTATTTTTCTTCATGTTTTAATATTTTTGCAAATAAGATCTCTAAACTAGGTTTTCGTTTTCAGTAATTTACGACCCCCTAGATAATCAAATTCGCTTGTTACCAGCATGAAAAAAACCTTTAAGGATTCTTTTTAACTTTTAAGGATTAAGATTAACCTTTCACTCAAAAAATTCATAATTATAACAACATTTGTTATGTCTTTTATTAATTTTTTACTGTTTCCAATAGTTCTCCGATTCCATATATGTTTGCGATTTTCACCTATTAAACTTCGTTTGGGACCCCATGTTCTTATTATGATTCTTTATCCTCCTGATACCTGCAATCACCCCTCGAAATTTGTCGGTCGAATTTGGTAATATCT
>JAPMOR010048703.1:0-20848 GCA_026543865.1 Argiope aurantia | reverse complement strand
CGATCCGTCCAGTAGGAACCGATATACGCCTCGAACGTTCCTGATTGGTTTAGAGGCTTCTAGCCCCGCCTCCTGAGACTTATAAAAGGGGGCTGCAGCTGCCAGAGAAGTCAAGTCAGTAATCCGAATCGGAGAAATCCGAAGACGAAGCGGAGGAGACGTAAGCGACAGAGCGGAGTAGGCGGAAACGAAGGTGAGCGGCGATGGAGTCAAGCTCGTGCTGAACTGAGCTGTGCGCTACTGTCTGCAGTAGATTCTGGTTGTATGCTGCTGTGTGTGCTGTTGTATTCTACACGTCTCGGCTGAAGATAATCGTCTTCTGTGCTGTATATAGTTGTCGCTTTTGTGCTGTCCTGTGTGTCTTCGTGTAAATAAACGTTGTTTTTTTATTTTCTACTGCCGTCTGATGATTGAGCGTTCTACTCACCATATCACTTCCACTATCCAAACGAACCCCGGCAGAAAATTTCGTAACAATATATATAGCTGAACCTCCTGAAATAACTGACTTAATATATATAATCATAGAAGGACGTTATGCATGTTTTATTCATATTGTCAAACAATTATATTCGCTATGAAACACACTTGCTTCACTTGGAATTAATGTGCTATAATGTAATAATAACATGCCAATATATATAGATAGGACTTAATGCCTGAAATGTTGACAAGATAGGACTTAATGCCTGAAATGTTGACAAGCCAGAATTTTGATAGGATTGGAATCCCAACATATCAAAATGCAATTAAGATGAGGATAAGCTAGAATCCAGTTTGGATAATAATTTTGACTGTCAAGAATATCAACACAGTGTTCAGATGCCAGAACTCATTCAGGGGTGCGGTTTGATTGATATAAAAATTACCATCTCTTTTTCGATCCCTCTGTTATGAATGCATTCAATTTTGTCGTCTTTGGCGTGGTGTTCGGTTATTTTAATAACATCCTCCGTACATTATTTCCACTCGTGACCTATAAAAAGAATACTATGTTTTTATTGGGCAGAGAACTTTCATGCATAATTTCCATTAATGACGTGCAAAAGAAACAGTGCCTGTGTCCTGGAATAGGGGTTGCGCCTCTCCCCGTGATCTGGGCGTCCCGGTTGGAGCATGGTTGTTCTTCATCTGTTCTATCTGTGAGACGTGTGAATGTGCCTCCTTGTAAAAAGAGGTTCTGAAAGCGAATGTGATGCGTGAGTAGCTAAGACGTACCCTTGGCCCTAGTTGGCGCTACTAAAACAAGAGACGCTCCCTTGGCATAAAATCGCTGACTTCATCAGGGAGCTGTCCATGGCAAGTGCCATTATAAACCACAACAACAAAAGAAACAGTATGTTTTTACTGGGCGGCGAATTTTACCCTGGATGTGACAAAAGAATTTCATGTTAATGGTTCATGTCTTATTATCTTCGACTGAGCGATCAGAATGAATAACCTGTATATAATAAACTATATATAGCTGCTTTAAGCGCCATAGAAAACTTTTCCTCGCGTTCATTTCTTTCTTTCTTTCTATTTTTCTTTCTTTCTTTCTTTTTTTTTTTGAAAAAGAAATATCACATTTTAGATTCAGATTTTTTTAATTTTGTACCAGCTTCGTCCATTTTCTTTATTGAATTAAAAATAAAGAGAAAGAAGTTTTTAAAAATTTCTTTATGCAGGGCGTCAAAATTTTAATTAAAAGACTTCTTTTACCTTCAACGAGGTTAAAAGGCCATTATCTGTTTTCAAAAAGATAATTTTTTTATAAAAGTTTGGAAAGAAACTCATCCCATTCATATAATTAAAAGAGGTCAGTCAAGTTGTGAAATAGAGAGTGAATGCTGCAGATAAAAAAAATGCTGCAGATAAATACAAAGAAAAAGCATCACAGCCATTTTTCGTCTCTGTTTTTCCAAAAACCTTCCGTAAATCGATGCAGCCTGCTTCATGTTTAGTTTCTAATTGGGCAAAAAAAAAAAAAAAAAAAAAATCAAAATAGCTTGTAAAAAATATTTTTCTGCTTCTTTTCGTATATCTTCTTATGAATTATTCAAATCTTTTGAATTTATGACGTAATAGATGGAGTCTGGTATTTTATATTTATAGATAACAACAAAAAAATGAAAGGAATGGCGATTGAATTTCTACTACTAAATGATTTTAGGTGGGATAATCAGTGTAACTTCTTAATGTATTCACATTTAGTTCTGTATAGCATTATAGTGTATTTGGGGTGGAGGAAGGGAGAAATCTCTCAAGATCTTGTCTATTTTTAATTTAACTTCTTTCTTCCTCACATAAGCTCTTCAAACTATTCCTAAAATTGCTTATTTAAATAACTTCATTGCCCCACTCACTTCAATCTCTCAGAGTATATATCAGCTTTCAACATAGGCTTTTAGTATATTTAATTATCCTCCGTTGTCTGTAATGCTGGACGGAGTTAAAAATATCACCGCCATTTTGTATTGTATTCGTTGCGATATTCCAATTTCTCTTCTGCTAGCAACTGAGCGATTTTCTCTTACTTTTTTTCATTATATTCTTTCTTCGCGGATCAAATTGAATATTGCTTTTTCATTTATGTTGTTGTTGTTTCTAATGGCACTTGTCATCGACAAGGCAATTGACAATGTCAGCGATTTTAAGTCGAGAGAGCGTCTCTTGTTTTAGTAGCGCCAACTAGGGTCAAGGGTACGTCTTAGGTACTCACACGTCACATTCACTTCACAGTTCCTTTTTGCAGGGGGGCACATTCACACTCCTCACAGATAGAACAGAGGAAGAATAGCCATGCCCGAACCGGGACTCAAACCCGGGACGCCCAGATCACAGGAAGAGGCGCTACCCCTATGGTAAGATGCCGGCCACTTTTTCATTTATGAATTTAGCTAATGAGTCGTATTTAATTTTTTTTCAATGCTTCTAAAAATCCAAGGACTCTAATTTTCAATGTCTGACACCTTAGCTTTAACAAATTACAAAAATGTGATGATTTTAGCAAAAATTAGTTGAATTCCTGTTCTGAAATAGTAAGAATTGGAAATGCTATGTAAGCCTTTTATTTTTATATTACAGCCATAATTCGAATACATCTTTTAAATACCAGCCGAAGCATTAATGTTTTATAATTTAATAAAAATTGCCTTATGATTAAATTAAAATGATTTATCAATTTTCATCAAAATTGAAAGTCTTTTTTACTGTCTCGAATACGAAATATAGAAGTACTGAAATTATCAAAAAATTTGAACTCTCATTTTTGAAGGCTCTTCTTTTTTCAGATCTCCTTGAGTCTGAAAAAAAAACATTTTTGGCATTATGTCTGTCTGTCAACAAGATAACTGAACAATACGTTGAGCCTGACGGCTCAAATTTCATATATGGAATCTTCACATAATTTCTAGATTTGTGTCGGATTTTGAGCGAAATCCATTTAAAGCAACATTGTCTATTTGTTCGAGAACGAGAAAGTTTGTCCGGCTGCCGGAAAGCAACTGAATTGCATAGCTACAAATCATGAAGAGCAAGACATACATAGAAAGAATTTGGTACATAGGATTTAGAACCTAAATTATAAATTCTTATCAAATATGGAACCAAATCTGACGAGGGGCTGAGCTTCTGTCAGTTTGTACTTTTGCATGAATAGCTGAAAAAAAGCAATCGCTTAATTCAATGAAATTCGGTGAGTATAACTTTTCCTTGTCAACTCTTAGTTTTAACAGGTGGAAAAAATCCATCCAATATGCAAATTCCCAAGATAGGTTTAATAAAAATGCTGGATTACCGCCAAAAAACTTGATTTCGTAACAATATCTTGCCCAGTTCATTCATAGTATTTCACGAAGTCCATATTTTTATGCTGTAAGAACATATGGCCCTTTACTGAGGAGTATTAGATCACTGCCGTTTATTTTAGATTCATATTTTCATAGTATAGTTCTGTTCGATATTTAATACCCTTTTTGGGTCATAAATTGCACTTCTTTTGGGATGATTCTTGCATTTTTGAGTCATAATCAAAAGGCGGTGAAGACATTTGAACCACCACCTTCCTAACTCAGTTTGGTTGCCACTAATATGGTTGAGATTAAATCCCCGACATCCAGTTTAAAGTGAAAAAAATCCCATAAACAATATAAATTTCTTATAGAGGGTATTACACCTTAAACTCTGCGAAACCAAAGCAAAGAAGAAGCCAAAGACATCGTGGTCATCCACAAAGGACAGTACTTATGCTTTGTTCTTGAGAAAATGGCAATATCAATTTCTGCCCCACATTTATTATCTTTTATCATCACAGAATGCTTTAAAACAGACCTTCATTAGCTTTAAAATACCTCTGAAAATCAACAGATACTCTAGAACTGGCCTTCTGTCAGGTGGATGTGGATTCGAAACCGATCATTTCCTAGTTTGCCAAATAGCACAACTATTTTTCATGAGAACTTGCTAAGATTAGAATTAGAGCTGGTAAACCTTGTTTTTTAAGCAGCATAGGTTAGTGCAATTTAACTTCAACTTCAATTTACAGTTAATAATGTGGATGTTTACAAAACATCCGAGTTTTACTTTCCTAAATTATAGTACTTTTGAACAAAACAAGGAAATAATTTTGAAGGATTTGATTTTTTTTTATAAGATATGGAAATTAAAGTGATTCGTCTGAGGAACATAGAGATGTAACAAAACAACGAAGGTAGGTACGCATACTAAGTTTATTTATTTATGTATGAAAGAGAGCAAGAAATAATATTGAAAGACAAAGAAAGGAAGAAAAAACCATGGAAGTGTTCGAAAAGGAAATGTTTATTTTAACAGCGGTATTAAGAACATCAATTGAACTTAAGCACCAATACTCTTTCTGTAAGCTGAATCGGGACATATACTTTTTGATATGATGTCTTTAATTTTAAAACTTTTCGCTGCGGTAATCGTCTTTGTCGGAGTATTGTCACTAAATGTGGCACTATGACAAAAATAGAGCATACTGCAGCCAAGTTAAATATCTGCCATTGAAAATTTAAATTCTGCTCTCGTTTTTGAGCCCTGTTGGCGAGTATTGCAGATTACTTCAAAATCGCTGTATGTGTTTACTTTATGGAGTAAGACACAGATGTAAAAGATGATGATGAACACAGTGCAAATATTTGTACTAATAATATACTTGATTTGTAATATAAAGATTAAAGTACATGTGTGTGCATTTAAGCGTTCAATACGTCAGAGTTGCAGACGTACAGTTATCAGAAGTTTATATATATACCTTGGAAAATAAGAATGAGAACCTAAAGGGATTTTTTTTTGAAATTTTTATTAAAATGCAATTAAAAAAATAAGCTGAATATTGGTGTTTATTCCCGATAAATTTCCAAAATTATTATTGTGCAAATGTCTACAATGCTTAAATAATGTACACATATCTGAATATTGTCTTGCAATGTTCAAAAATATAAAAATTTCTATTTTAATTGTAGCTAATTAAGAAATAGGGCAACATTTTTTTAAGTCACTTTTCTTAAAATTATTTTTTGCCTAATTTCACACAATATATTACGTTGTTACCCTGAAATTCACACAGTTTTTATTAAAATATCTGATCACGCGCTTTTTTCCCTTTATTAAAAGCTAAAGATAGATATTCTTTAATATCCATGTAGTTTATAAGATAATTTAAAAAAATGGGATTACAATATTTAGAAAATAAGGTGAGAAAGGAACTGAGTATTTATTACTTAAATATAGGTAATATATCTCGAAAATGGTCTCTATTAGAAAATTTCGTATGTACATAGACCTTTACATATATAAGGCAATTAAATTGACTTCTGACAATGTGACTATATCAATGATATGAATTTATGATAAAATCTTAGTTTAGCGTGCCGCCTACTTCGCCAAGGATGCCAACAGTGCCAAATCGCCAAACGTGATATCTGAAGGGATAAACAATACTGTGAAATAGTTAGCAATTTTTTATTAAAATTGTGAGATGTAACGAGCATGATTGTTTTTTTTATGAATTGTAATGAGTCATAATTGCTGAATCTCTTTTTTAAATTTATATGTATTTCTGAATATCTCAATCATCCGGCATCGGATTCTTGAACAATCACAGACTTCAATTATCACGGAAAATCCACGGAAAGAGCGACACAACACAAATAATTTCGTTTGAGGGCTAAGATAATATTAAAATAAAAAACTGTGAAACAATAATAAACGATTTAAAAAACCTCCAGCAGATGTTTTTAATTTTTAATGTTCCGTTTTGACAAAATTCCTGAGCAGACGATTTTATTTACAATAAATGATTTCTATAAGAATTGCAAAAGGATGAATATTATCAATTTATAGTTCACTTTAAAAATAATACAGGAATGTTTTATTAGCAATAATAATATTTTGTTAATAAAGTGCAATTTACTTAAATTATTTAAGGGGTGTTTATTTGCCAAGAAATTTTAACTTTTATTTCTTACAAAATTATTTTAATATATATAAGATATATTACAATATTTATACAATATAAGAATTATTGCATAGATATATAAATCAACGAGCGAGTAAAATCGTAAACAAATCAGTATTATGGTTATTAGAACTATTTCGCTTGCTTTTTTTGGATTACCATAATGGCGACAATCTGTGAGGAAGAATAATTTAGATTCAAACTAATTTATATTTATTCTACTTAATTTTTTGGTATTGTATTTAAAGGGATTTTTTTTAAAAATCTATAAACTTAAATATATATATAATATATTTACTTTTCTGCGTTTTTTTAAATACAATTCCAATTAAATCAAATTTACCTTAATATTAATTAATTATACCTAAATCTAATTTACCTTAATATTAATTAATATATCTAAATCTAATATACCTTATACTAATTTATCTAATTTACCTTAATATTTGATGGTACATTTAATAGGTCTTTTCAATGTCTGTAACTTTTTCTCAAATTTTATCTCAGATACATAACCTTTTATTTACATGCAAAAGAGACGTAAAAAAACATTTCAACTGTTTCTCGCCATCTCCTCTTATCCAGTCCTATATCCAGAGGAAATATTTTTTGTTTAGTATAATTAACTTAACTCGTTAACATCCAAGCACTTTTCAAGCGGCACTCCCTTTAACATCCAGACTTTCTCAGCGTGTCTCTGGAAGACATGGACTCTTCCAAATGTTATTTCGCATTATCCCCCGCACTCCAAAGTAATAAAACTGTCGACACTCTACCTTGAATAATTGCCGTGCGGTTTTCGACAACGAGATTCATTTTCCATGAGCTTAAGAGTTTTATTCTAATGTATTTATATTTTTTAGTGTGAAGTGTTTCGCTCATCCTCTTTGTGGAGTATTTTTTTTAACAAAAAATTTGAAATTTATTCTATAATTTAGAAAATAGTTTTTTTTTGTAAGTTTTATGTTAGGCTTCCAAACCATTTAAATTAAAACTGGCTTTACTAGCAATTTGAAAACATCTTTATTTTCATCTAATTTTCAATAGGCTTTTACATTTTTTTTTTTTTTTGCCAAAATTAAATAATATGTCATATATTACCAAGTAAAATTTTTTACATAATAATGTAGAACATACATTGTGAACATATCAATGCAATTAGTACATTTTTACATAGTATAGATGTCAATGCAATTCAGCGATAGACGAGATAATGTTTTAAATCTTCATTTAGTACTGAAATAAAAACAATCGTTGAATAAAAAATAATGTTATTTTTCTTTTTGAAAGCTGTTTCGAAAATAATACGTTCTTTCAACACTCTGCTAAGATTTTTTCATTGTCTTTAGCATTCTTTTTTTTATTATAAACGATTATCTTCATTTAATTTTTAAATTTAAAATGTTATTTCGCATTTTCAATAGTGATACTAAGAGAAAATTTTAGAACTTAAATTAAATTTTTAAAGAATTTTTCACATTTTCTTTCCAAAATCTTACGCATTCTTGCTATAAATTAAATAATCGAAGCAGAATGTAGGGTAAATATACTTTGAAAAAATATCTTTATTTTGCCACTCATTTTTACTAATCGTTTAAAATATAGCTATTAAAATTTTTGTCTAACCAAGGGAATATTTTATGTAAAACGTTATAGATCTCATCTATCGAATTGTTTCGATAGATGAGATAACATATTTTTAAAACAACATTTAATAATGAAATACAAAAAATTATGAAATAAAATTCGGAGGAAAATTACTCAGCGAAATATATTTCGAAAATACATTTCTTCAGTTTTCAGCCTGAACATTTTACTAAAATATTACATTCTTCATAAACTAAATATGAAGATTGAACACATTTAAAATTACATTCATCATAAATATTACTTTTTTAGTATGAACTGTCATGCTGAATTTTTCAAGCTGAATTTCTGATTTTAAAATTTTATGTGAAGTTTTCTATGGTATTGTTAAGACAAGATACATTTTTGAACGAAAGTTTAATATTAAATTTCCACAAATTTAGGAATCATTTGCAAATTTTTGATAATATGTACATTATATAACATTTTTTGACTCCTCATCTCCATCTCTCTCGTTTATCTGACCCTCGTTAGTTTCATCTCCTGCTTCTTTGCTTAAAATAAACGAGAGATCAGCTAAAGTATCATTTTCTGGCCAACCATCATCTTCGCTGATAGATCACTGTCACTTTCATCAGAAGCAAGTAAAATTGTTTTAATTTCTTCTTCAGTGTGTTCACGATTTCTTTTACTCGTCATGAAGAAATAATAAGCGTTTCAATACAAAAGTTACTCTGATAATTCAAAAACCCGATTTACAGTATGTAAAATAAAGAGTAGAAATTCACACCTGAAGAGACATTTTCAGAATGGCATTCGAAAAAAGAACTCAATATTTATATAAATTATTTAAATCTGTAAAGGGAGCGATAAAGAATACTCCCAATTTTTTTTTTTTGTGTGTCTTTTAATTATATTTTGAAAGCGGTAGTTTGTTCTCGGCCTCAGAAATTTTGATGACAGAATAAGACGCTTGGAGTGTAAAACGACTTCTAACTTCCATCTACAGTAAGAAAAGTCGCTACACATTTTGTGAGAAAACTGCGATGTGAATAGGCTGCAGTAACAATGCAATAGTTTGTCTTTATATCATTAGAATAGCCTTAATACTAAAAAGAGCTTCTGATGCTTACCCGAAAAATAAACAACTTGTCGATATCCTTATATATCATTCATCGTTATCATTCAGTAGAAATTTTTTTTATATATAAATGGCCATAAAATCCTTCCAATTTTGAGCTAACAACACAAGAAAATAGAAACCCTTTCGAAATACAAAATATGCGCCAGCAACCTATTTAGTGAATTCCTCCTCAACCCCTATCTCCTTAAGGTACAGGGGAAATTACTGTGAAAAAGCCGCGATTGTCGAAGATAACGAGGACCTCCTGGAATGTTTAGTAGAGTAGCAGCTTTTAATACCCATCTCCCCTAAAACGGCTAGCAGCCACCCCAAACCGACCCACGTGGAAGTTATAGGGTAAATTCTCAAACCGCCCCAAGCCGCCCGGTTGGAATCGAGAGGGTTAATAATACCAATAGCATATTTATGTGTGTGTTTTTTTCGCATTTCCTTAATTCCATCACATTTTGTTTTGACCAAGGTATTAAAAGACAAAGTTGATTTTATCGCCAAATATTCCAGTAGTCACAAACCGCTGCCCACCTTAAAGAGAAATAAATCGAAAATCGTTGGTATTTGAAGCAAGAAAGAAAACTGTGATCTCTTATAGAAACGTTCAAATGCAATGCATTTCAGTATTGGCGGAGTAGGATTCTAAGGATAAATTTCCTGATCAATGAACTAAACATCGAGAAGGTGGAATGAATGAATAATATTGGTACTAAAAATGCGACGCAAGGAAGAAATCTTAGTTACTTCTGAATCCTATTCAGCACTAGCATCAATATTAGTTTTATGTTGGCAAGCAGTGATGTTTGTTTTAAATGTTTGAAAAGAACGGGAAGATCAAGGCAGCTAAGACCTTAAAAAAATAGACATTACAGGCTGAACTAAGTCACAAAAATAGTGAACTTAGCCTTTTCCACCCTTCTCAGAGAAAAGAGGTATCTTCTTACCTTAACCTTTCACTGTTAAAAAACATCTTTTTCCTTCAGTAAATCTCTGATCATTCGAAGTATTGCAATAGACAGTAGTATCTGTTCAATTTCACTACCACCTCCAATACATCAACAGTTATTTTGATCAGTAATTAAGTATTCATACACATTTAAACAGAGCATTAATCTCAAAGAATTCCAATGGCATCGTTTCAGTATTGATTAAGAGGATATAGAATGTGTATTACACGAATATTATGATCCCACATGTAAGACTGTTGTCTTGGGCAAACATAAAGCTCCTCATTGATGTTTACTTCTTCTAATTGTTGTGTCAAATATATTTTCTGGCACTTCAAGAAAATAGGATATAAAATCCATTCCAGAACATTCTTTTATTCCTTTCAGAGGATGTTCTCGCAAATTGAAAAGGATTATAAGAAAATTGAGTTCTTCGTTGAGCCAAATAGCATGGAAAAATTAATTAGAATGTGGAGCATTTCTAAAATTTGGTATGGAATATATCTATTATGCATGGAAAAATATATATATTATATTGTTTTTTATATTTCATTATATTGTTTTTTATCACTAATATAGATGTTTTAGCTCTGTTAGACCTTTACCATGAATCCAAAAACGACCAAAAAAAATTATTTTTCATAGTGGGAAATATGCATCTTCAGTTGGTCTGAAGACCTGTGACATCAAAGGGAGAAGACTGATGTAACACTGCATTGTCGTTTTAGCTGGGCAAAGTGGCCTTAGATAATCATACAAGGAGGGACTTGATGGCCACTCCTGATGTATTTAGTCCATTCGGGTCTGAAACATCTCTCCATCATGAAGAGACAACAGAACAGGAAATTGGTATAGCAGTTAGATTATAAATGAAACAAATTACGAATGGGGCATCACATTTGTCCAAATCAAATAATTTTCTTATATTGAAGGAAAACAGTAAGAAGCTGCTGTAAGAAGAGGTCTTTTTAATAAGAGATGGAAGAAGAAAAAATCATTTGCGGACAGTCATAAATAAAACTAGAGTCGCGGCTAAAGGTAAAAATATATACATTAATTTTACTAAATAAAAAAATTATTATATTCCTATTTTTTATGCATTTTGCAATAATTACCAAAATTCGATCGACTGCAAAACTGACCATATGCAAATGAGCTGCAAATCGGTGATCTCTAAGACAAATTGTAGACCCTCCTTTTTGTCTTTTTACTTAAATTGTGCACTGAACACATTATCTGTATTCTTGGATTGCTATGCAATCTCATTTTTATCCCGAATACGAAACATACAAAGAGAAAATATTGTAAGAACACCAACAAGAGGTTTTGACGAATATGCACTTTTGGACCTTCCTTTAGTTCAGAAAATTGATGTTTAGCATTTTGTTTGTCTGTCTGACAAAACCGCTTTCAGCTGGGAAGGCGGTTGAAATTTGATATGTGAACTTACAACCAAATTTGCATATTTCTGTTAACTTTTTAACGAAATCCATTTACAGAAAGTCTGTGTCTAGTTGTTCGAGGGCAAATGGGCTTTATAACTATAAGAGGCCTATGGATATAAAATTTAGTTCACATATTTATCACCTAAAATATATGACAGTTGGTCGGTCTGTACTTTGAAATGCACTTAAAAATCACATTTTTCAAATCAGCCAAAATATTGTGAATATTGCATCTAAATAGTGGTACAAACTCTGAAAAATGAATTTATTGTAAATTACTATTCAGCAATTTAATAATTCCTAATCTCTTTGCAAGTGTATTTTTTGTTTCTTCGAAAATATATAAATTATAGGGTAATTCAGCATATAAAAGTAAGGTAATTCAGAAAAATTACACATTTTATAATTAGTGTAACAATGGTGTGCCATCTGGCGAAAAGAAAACAAAAACTTAGAAAGATGTTGGTAGAGATAGAGTAAGATAAGGAGATTAGACTAAGAAGACCATTGTTTGATGGTGACGATGGTATTCCAACATGATATTGGTTTTCCTTAAAGTGTTTTGTTTATATGGATTAATTAATTTTTTTATCGATTTAATACTCGTGATTGTAAATCTTCTCCATGGGCATAGACTGTGTTATTCAAAAATGAAATTTAAAAGTTTATGGAGAAAAATGTCAAGGTATTATTCAATGACAAAAGACAGCGCAACGGTTATAATGCCATATAATCAACGGCAGAGAGAAAAAAAAACGAACATAATACGGAAAGAAGCTTAGTTTGGTTTACGTGGATTTTGTCCATATAACGTTCCATGCTCAAAATGCTAGCAACCGTGAGGATGTTTACTTAAAGCGGGATTTTGAGCGCACATTCATACTTCAAGCGTTTATTTTTTAAATGATTAGCTAAATCGTGGGTAAAATTAATTAATTTGTCTTTTTTTTCGTTCGAATTTTCTTGTAACGACGGCTAAATCTTATACTCCGGCCACAAAAATTGGATGGAAGAAAAGTGGCTTAACCAATGACATTACATATTAAGAAGGTTGAGCAAAATCAAAAATAATATATATATATATATATATATATATATATGTTATTTTATATATATAAGAAAAATAGAGAGAAGCGTGAATTTTTACATCATAGAATTAATTGGCAAAGACTGGATCGGAGAATCATGTTGGTGTGGTAAAGCAGCAAGTTATTGAGGGTCTAGTCACAGATGACTCATCGGGGTCTCATGATGTTAAAATCTTCTTATCATCCGAAACTACTTTTTATCAAAGCAAAAATAATATTCACAAATAACTTTTGAAAAATCCAAAAGCTAATATTTTCGTAAATTATTAATGTTTAAAGCATAATAAAAATTTTAATTATAATTTTCACATGGTAATTCGAAGGAATAATTAATTTGACATTTATATATTAATTTATCGAATTTAAGTATATTTTACATCAATATATTTCAGTTTGGAAGTGAAATTAAATTGCCTTCATTGTTGCTTCTATCATTTCAACGTAATTTTTTTTCCATTGTTGATATCAAGATATGATCCAATTTATTATTTAATGTTGAGTATGTTTCAGTGTTATGCTTTTGTTAAAAAATTTGTTATCCTTTAGATAAAGTTCAAGTGCAGAATCAAGCATTGGTTAAAATTTTTTAGCTCATTTTTGAAAACTGCTATTAGGATTGGCCTTAGGAGGTGCATTAGAAATAAATTTCCTAAAGGAAGCAATTTTTCTATTGGAAACAATCTTCAGTAGAATATAAACAAATTTAGTAAGGAAACCCACTTGCATCGTATTAGTGAACAGAGAAATCGAATTTTTTTTTTTTACTTTTTAGTCATGAATTATTATTAAATATATTAAGAAGTACGTCTTTAAATGTTATATGAAAAAAAAAACTTTAATTTAATAGATATGAAAATCAAAAATAGAAGAGCACACACTTTGTTTGACATAAAATCTAAAACTGATTAAAGAGCTAAGCTTAAAAACGTTTTTCATAGATTATTGCCATAATACCCACGTTAATTTTATAAAAAGAACAGCGCTTTCAGGAGTGATGAATTATCTTTTGAATCCAAGACTCATAAATTTCATGAATAGTAAAGATTAAAAGAACTACTCAGAACATTTTTCAAGAATTCATTCGTGTCTTGATGAATGCATAGCAAGGGAAAATATCCTCCCTTTCAATGCAAGATTCGTATTAAAAGTACTTCTATTGTACAATCTGCCTGGCGCATGTTCTATATAACCCATTTTGAGACACTAATTTTTCTTGAATAGGCTGTTGTCAGCAGATGTAAAGCTTCTCTTTGTAACGTAACTTGGGCAATTTTAAGCACTAAACCTACCGACATTTTATTGCTTGATTTGATCGTGAAACTTCTATTAACAATGTGGACAAGCTGCAAAACTCCTTTCACATAGAGAAACACATGGACTTTCTTACCGAATACTAACAATTGAAAGGAACCGAGATCCATAGATAAAAAAGTTCTGAATCCACAGTCTTGTGATACGTTCAAACAGTTAGAAATCGTTTCAGCCTTTAATGCATTTATTTAATTTCATTAAATAGCTAATAATGTTTTAATGCAAAGCAATAATTATAATTGCACAGATACATTTATTAATTCTATTCTTCAAAGCAATATCATACTCATCATCGAATTTTGTTGAATATAAATAAATGTTTTCCATTTATTATATATATTTTCTTTCTTTCATATGCTAAACTTTTTTTTAATAGTCCTTATTATTACTAAGATTTTTTTTTTTCATTTACGCTTTTCGCAACCCGTCACAAGACACAAAACTTCCTCCCATTTGAATGCGTTTTGATTTTTTATAGAGATTTTAAATATATATTTATAATATAATTATATATTTTAAAGATATAATTTCTAAAAAATATTTCTTTATATTTATAAAAGCAGCGTTTTTTTTCCCTGAGCCCCCCCCCTCCCCCCAAAAAAAGACAAATATGAATTGCAAAAAGCAGTAAACAACGCTTGTATTTAAATAGTGAAATAAAAAATAATATTAAGCAGTAAAAAAGAATAAAAGTTACTACATTTATCAAGATACTTTAAATAAAAACGTCTATAAAAATAATTAAAAGCGCTTTTACTAAAAACTCATTCTAAACAGTAAAAAATAAATAATTAGTTCCAAAAATTTTCAAATTTGCCTTTTATTAAGTATTAAATGCTTGGCCAAAATATATATACAAAGCTTAAGCAATAATTAAAATTACATTTTCAAATAAATATTTGTCTGGGTTTAATAATCGGGATGAAAATAAATTTAAAAACTTTATATAAGGAATTTTTTTTATATTTTACTGCATTTTCATAAAAGGATTATTAAAAATTCTCACGTACTTTTTTAATATTTCACCAATCAAGTACAGAAAAATCAAACTTGTTTTTGAGAAACTAATCACAATCATTAACTATTATACATGATTATGACATGTAAATATGAGGTATTCCCTACTTTTAATAAGTATAATAGTTTTCATTTGGATATTAAATTTGTGGTGAAATAATGAAATATTCAAATCAGAAATGAAGTATACAGCTCATATCACCAATCGATCCTGCAATCACGAATTCTTACGAAAAACATTATTTCCCCATCACGTGAGTTCATTCCCCTAATTGAAGGGACCACCCAAATTCTAACTGTCAGAGAAAACCACAAAATAACCTTAACAAGCAGATGACCCACCTCGTTTATTGCATTTAAGGGGGAAAGCATTGACGACTTTCTACGTCGGAGCCGGGTTTAAGGCAGTTTTCGGAGAGCAACTTCCTACGTTCCAGCCGGTTTTCAAGAGGCACGTTGGAGCGACTTTCTACTTTCCAGCCGGTTGAAGAGTTAAATAAACATAAGCAAAATATTGCCTCAAAAAATTGAGAATACACCAATGAAATTTTTGCAATATCTCGCAAAGAAAGAAAGTGTCACTGTTAAGTTGAAGTTGCATGTCTTTTGGCTCTTATAATGGCCTCTATACGTCATGGTACCGAATCGAGCAATTTTTGGTGGTATCTGAAGATATTTTATCCCATTTTTCTTGCAACATTTGTTTTAAATGGATTTTTTTTTCTAATTTTGTGTTTTTTAACCTCCTTTTCGAGTATAGCCCACGAATATTCAATGACATTGATGTCGCGGTACTGTGGTGGTGTGTGTAGCTGCTGTTTACAATTAAAAATGCACCATATTTTGACGTTACGTGCATTCTGTTTGGGGTCGCTGTCCTGCTGTAAAATGGAATTTCCATCTAAACCCAAATTTTTAACACTTTCCTTTAGACTGCTGCGACCATATGGTTCTTTCAACTTGCTGCAGAAATTTCTCAACTCATAGGCAAGTGTAAATGCTGAAACTATTCGAAATGCCATTAGACAAGCTGGATATAAAAGTCTCATTGTTCGAGAGAAACCGTTCATCAGCTTGCAAATTCAGAAAAAGCGTTTGAAGGTTATAAAAACTCATCAATTGAAGACCAATAACCTTTGGAAGAAAGCTATATTTAGTAATGAAAGAAAACTCAACATTTTTGGCAGTTACAGCCATAATACTGTACAATACCGACATCAATGCTATAAAATATTTGTAGGCCATACTCGATAAAGGGGTTCAAAAGCACAAAATTAATAACAAAACCTGCTTAAAACAAGTGCTGCAAGAATAAATAAATGGGATAAAATATCTTCAGATACCATCAGAAATTAATCGAATCTGTAACATGACGTTTAAAGGCCATTATAGGAACCAAAAGACATACAATTTACAGTGACACTTGGTTTCTATGCGAGATATTGCAAAAATTTCATTGGTGTCCTCTTAATTTTTTGGAGGCAAAAATATGAATTTGTTAATTTAAAATACTTCTGAAACTTTTCAATTTAGAAGTTTTTTGTTGATTTTTCTTTATTTTTACTCTGAATTGAACCATTTGTAATGGATAAAAATAAAAACATGTTTGCACTTCTCGGTGATGTGTTATTTATATTGAAAGTCGGATTTATCAAATAAAAGTAAGGTGTGCGCTCAATTTTTGAGCCACTTTATATAGTAAATTAAGGAACAAATAAATGAAATGCAATATAAATTTGTCTTAACAATATTATAAATTTGTTTCAATACTTTATAAAAAATATACAAATTAAAAAAATAAATGACTAGAACTGATATCAATGAATAAAAACTTGTATTAATTATTTTTATCTGTTCGAATTAATCAGTAATTAGTCAAATAAATCATCAAAATTTATTCCAAATGACAACTTTTTAAAAGTATGAATTTTGGAGTATGGGTATGAGTATTTACTTAAATCATAAGATATGTGAAATCAACTGAAGAATTTTATTTCACTAATTGCTTTATTACTTTTAAATTCAAACATTATCCCTCTAGGTTTTGGTTTTTAATCTCCTCGATCATTCTCCAAAAGTTTTTCGCGAACTTCTGTATTAAAAATTATTTTTTTCCAATTATTTTACAGTGAAAAATAATAACATAATCAGCAGTCGATTGTTTGTGTCAAGCCATCGTAAACAACCTGGAGAGATTAGTCGATTAAAGAGAAGCTTATTTTCTGAAAGAAAAAAGAAAAACAGAACATTTCGAGTACCAGCTGCTGAAAAAGTGAGTGAATAAAATTATTCTTTTTGCAATTAGGAAGAGGGATTAAATGAAAGTAAACAGAGCACGTTGCGAATCATCATTTTAGAATAAAAACTAAAGAAAATCATACAAACTCTGTAACCGAAGCTTCTAATCCTAAATGAAAACCCATCTGAAAAATAAACTAGAGTGGTAGTCTAAAGATCAAGAGTAAGATTTTGTAAACTATGGGGTATGAGGGATTTAAGTGAATTTTGATTACTCGACAATCTTAAGATCGAATACTTTTTTCAGGAATTTTTATATTATAAATAAAAAATAAATAACAATAACTTAAAGCATTTCATTAAATGGAAAAAAAATATTTTTCATTCAATTGCTTATTTGAAATTAATGTTTTAAAATCAATTTTTTTTACGAGTGCATTTAGGATTGTGAAGATATTTTTCCAATTATGTAAATGATACCAGTGAATATTTTTGTGACTGAAATGGTATAACAAGTGACACAAAAGTTGTTTATATTCTCTCTAGAAAGAAGTTCTAGAATTAATAAATGCCATGCTGGGATACTATAGCTAATAAGAAATGCAATCGCTTCGAAAACATATAATTTTTTGTCATTTAATAATGATTAGTACAAATTGGCGTTTGAAAACCGAAGAAAATATTTAACACATAATCTCACAATTTGAATATAAATTTATTCTATTAGGTTTATAGGAATCTATAAAAAATACAATACAACAACAATAGCTTTAATTTAACATTTGATTTAAAAGCATTATTTTAATAAAATAAAAATTGTGATTTTATTTTTAATTTAGCTGTCTGTAATGGTTTAATCAAGTTTAACGAATGTTGATATTCTAAATGAACTTTTCACTATTCATATATTTCGTTTTCATGAAAATTTGCTCCCTTAATTAATTAAACAATTTCTAAATAGTTTTCTTCATTTCATGAAATGATTAGTTTGTTATTTATTTAATTGATCATTGACTTCAATAAAAAAATTAATTAAAAAATATTTATAAAATACAAATATCAGTTCAGATCGATTCATTAAATAAAACAACACGAAATAGATCATATTGGCAGACGATATTTTTTTTCTTCTGCAAAATATAATATTTTAGTATTTTAATCGACCACGAATCTATTTATTTGAAAATACATAAACCAGTTCTTTAAAATCCTTTTTCTTGTTGTAAAATACATGTTCTTTCCTTCAAAACAACAAATATGAAATACTTTACTTCCATTTAAACAATTTTCTTACCTTTATTATCATAATTATACTTTGTGGTGGAAGGGGTTTTTATAAATGTTTCACTAAAAAAATTATCATAATTATTCAAATAAGTAAGACAGCCTGATTCTAATCATGTAGAATCATTAGAATTGCTCAAAATACTGAATGGAAAATTTTTATGAGCAGTTTTGAAGTTAGACATTTTAGAATTCGATATTGTCGAAAAAAAAAAAAAAAACATTTTGTTATTAAATATACGTTAAACGAAATATTTGTTTATATTAATAAGGTAAATAATTTTCATTGATTGAATTTTACTTATTCTCCTGAGTGATGTTTAAGTATTCTTGGCAATTAAGCATTGGAATCATACATATGTGTTTAAAATCAATTTATTTCGTTAATATTTAGTAGACAATCGCATACCTTAAGTTTTTCATGTATGGAATATTTACATTTTATTTATTCGCTTTTCTCATTTGTTGGAAAGTTTTTCTTTTTATTAGGAATTTATTCCTAAATATTTTAAGTTGTTATTTCTGAATGTTTTTCAATCAAAATGTGTATTTTTAATTCCATTGTGGCAGTAATTTCGCATTCACATTCTTTTCCATAATTTCTTTTATAACAGAAATTAAATTTTGGAGTAAATTTTTAAATACAAAAAAAAAATTGAAAAGATTTAGTTAAAAGAAATTAATGTCAATTACTTTTAATTACTTGGCATTAAATAATTGGAATAAATAATTGAATACAATAAATGGAATTACACTTGACCTAAAAAATTTATGTTAAAAGATTGCCAAAAAATTATTCTGTTATTTTATTTCCTAATTTCGAACATGTCAAAAATTTCTATTCCTCATTTTAATTAGTTTCCTTTAAGCTATCAAAAGTTTATTAGCTACAAAATATAAAATTATCTGTTGCATGAAGATTTAGAAGCTTTTCCGTGATATGTGAAACTAGGCGAATACTTTAGATATTTACTTTCTTCATCTTTCAAGCGAGACTATGGAGGATTTCTGTTCTTTTTACTTTCCATTTCGAAACAAACTGATTTCTTTTCGAAAGTTAACTATTCTTTCTGACAACATAAACCTTGTAGAAGAAATGCCAAAACGATTTATTCACAATCCTGTGGTTCCCTATATGTGAATTGATTATCGCTTATGCTCAACTCTTAAAACTAGCAATTTGTTCCCCAGTGGCTCTATAAAAGATTTGCCATATTTGTATCAACTACAATAAAGAAAACTAGCCGTATCTACTTGTGTAACTTAAAAGAAAAGAGCGATTTATTTTATGAGAAAACATTCATATTCTTCCTTTGAATATTATCAATGGCCAAATAGCTTCTTCAAATATTCTGGAAATTGCTGAATAATTCAACACTTCTGTAGACAGCGTAATAGTTCTAGATATAGTAACAGCTGAATTGAATTTCGAGCAGACTTCAGACTAGTTTCGGAAAAGAATATTTGTATAGCATATGAAAATTTTCGAGATTATTTATACACAATTCTGATTTCTATCCATAAAACTTAAATTGTCTTCAAAATGCTGAATTATTCATGATTTTTACGGTTATTTTCGCAAATTCATTGGTATGAAAACATTAACAGACTCGAGCAGGATTTCTCACTTTAAGAATAGGTTTGGAAGAATTCTTCCAGGTTATGGTTTTATTATTTCTGATATCATTCCCTAAATATAACATCCATACATTGCAAATATCTACATGAAATTCAACATTATTATTTGAATGTACGATATTTTGATAAAATAAAAAGTATTCAATTTTAATTCCAAAGAAAATTCGCTTCTTTTTCCCATGTCATAGATTCATTAAATGTTCGCTACATTTACTGATTTCATTGAATGCTTTCTAATCTTTTTTCTACTAATCCTGTCGTCATCATAGAATAATAAACATGCCCTTAATGTTCGATAAAACATCGAATTCATAAAGCAAATATACGAATAAAAATTATAGCTTTAACGGTACAATTCGGTTTTAACGGCGACCAAAAAGCGCCAAGAAAATATGTCGCCAAATTATAAAAATATACTGAAGCGTATTATTATTTATTATGAAAATTTGTAACATGCGAATTACGTGCTATATAATTTGATGATTGAAATCGCGAAATTGCATACATTTTTTCTTCGTTCTTTTTAGCCTTCGTTACAACCGCTTTTATATACGAGGCAGGAAAAAAATATTTGAATTTTAGTCTTGCATTTTAGTGTATATTATATACTTCTCTATGTGTATAATCATGACAGTACTAATTCTATTTTTAATAATTATATAACAATCATAACACGGCATTCAGATTACAATGAT
>JAPMOR010048691.1:0-11582 GCA_026543865.1 Argiope aurantia | reverse complement strand
ATTAGCTTTTTTCAAAGTGTTGCCATCACATTGATTAAAGCTCCAATTAAAAATAAATTAAATCTTTTTGGAAATGAAATCGTCTGTAGAAAATGAAACAAATAAGAAGTATTATTTTTTTCTAAAAAATTAATTCAAGAAAAATTATTTTATGATCTTTTACAGTCTCTATATTATTAATGCAATAAATCAGTTTTATTTTAAGGCAAGTTTTGTTTAATATGAACAGGATATCCATTCAAATCAGGGCCACACAGCTAATTTGTAAACCTTTAGTAAGAAACAGATATGCTAAAATGGTCTAAATGGAAAATGATTATATTTTATGTAACTTGATTCAATAAATGCTTTAATAAATAACGAATTTTTGATTTTACATAAAGCTTCTGCAGTGGAAATCATGATTAACAAAATGTTCTTGAAACAGTAATATTTTAAATAAAAGGAGTTAATTTCCAATCAACTAAATCAAACACTTAAACTGACTGATTTATGAAAATTTGAATATCACTATTTAATAAAAAGGATAATTTTAGATTTTCCATAGATCGCTTCAAAGAAAATACGCCAATCAGCGCGCAGGTTTCTCAAGATTAATTGGCCAAAGATTATGAAAATGTTGAGTTTTTCTAAATTTTGAAATCAAAACTAAAAACTGAATTTTATGCTGAATCTGAGAAATTTTTGTTGAAATATTCTTTGAGATATTACATAAATTATGAAAAATATTTTGTAGTTCACATAAGACTTAAATACCGAGTGATTCTGTTTGCAATACTCATATTCAATAATAATAATAATAAATAAATAGCAATAAAGATGATATATAAAATAAAACGCTTGGTTTTATTAAAAAAATATCTTTATATTAATTGCAATTTCATCATTTCCACTTGAAATTAAAATTGAATTTTTACCGGAAATGACAACAAATTAGCAAAATATATATAGTAAATTGAACGAAACGATCTAAGCAACAGTATAAGTTTGGTATGACTATCAAAATTTGAAGATTAAAAAGTTTTTCTTTGAGAATCTATTAAGAGACCAGTTACTTAAAATATTTAATTGAAAATTGTAGTGAGCGGTAATACTGGCTAACCGGCTGGTCGCCAAAGGCGGCTAGTTAAAAATAAATTAAATCTTTTTGGATATGAATATGAAGCAAATATGAAATATTATTTTTTCTAAAAAATAAATTTAAGAAAAATTATTTTATGACCTTTTACACTATCTATATTATTATCCAATGAATCAGTTATATTTTAAGGACATTTATGTTTAATATGAACAGGATATCCATTCAAATCATGGCCATACAGCTAATTTGTAAATCTTTAGTAATGGAAACAGATCTGCTAAAATGGTCTAAATGGAAAATGATTTTATTTTATATTACTTGATTCAATAAATGCTCTAATAAATAACGAATTTTTGATTTTACATAAAGCTTCGGCTGTGGAAATCACGTTTAACAAAGTTTTCTTGAAGCACTAATATTTTAATTAAAAAGAGTTAATTTCCAATCAACCAAATCAATCACTTAAACTGACTGATTTATGAAAATTTTAATATCACTATTAAATAAAAAAAGATAATTTTGGATTTTCCATCAATAGTTTCAAAGAAAATACGCCAATCAGCGCGCAGCTTTCTCAAGATTAATTGGCCTAAGATTATGAAAATGTTGAGTTTTTCTAAATTTTTAACATTCAAAGTTTCATAAATCAGTTTTAGTTGATCGCGGAAAATAGAAACATTCATTATTTATTTAAAATTTGGTGTCTCCAGAATATTTCTCAGAATATGATACCTTACTGCATTAAATTTAGATTTCATAAATTTTGGAATATATTTATAGGTCGGAACAAAATATTATTATTGATTTCATTTCAAACCTTTTGAAAGCAAAACTAAAAACTGAATTTTATGCAGAATCTGAGAAATTTTTGTTGAATTATTCTTTGAGATATTACATAAATTATGAAAAATATTTTGTAGTTCACATAAGACTTAAATACCGAGCGATTCTGTTTGCAATACTCATATTCAATAATAATAATAAATAAATAAATAACGATAAAAATTATCAATAAAATAAAACGCTTGGTTTCATTAAAAATATCTTGACATTAATTGCAATTTCAGCATTTCCACTTTAAATTAAAGTTGAAGTTTTACCGGAAATGACAACAAATTAGGAAAATATACAGTGGTGGCCCAAATTGTGGACACTTTTGAAAATTTCAATGTTTTCTAACTTTGTATGCTTATAGAAAATGTAACGTTTCACAAAATGGAAACACTTACATATCATTTTAAAGAGAATTTAATACTGATTTCAATACCACAAGTAAAATTCAAATCTTTGAAATACAAAAAAAAAGTTGAGAGGCAATACTTATAGAGATACATTAGATGCTGATGACTGCAGTGAGTTACCAGTGGTCAGTGAGATAGCTTTTATTTTTTATTAAAGCTTCACACTGATGTTTCATTGAGCTGACAATGGTTTTGAGCTCTTCCTTCGTTATTGCTTGATGCCAGGAAACAATTATAGACTCAATTAATCCTCTATTATTTGATGAACGCTTCATATCTATAAGAGTTTTCAAACGTTGCCATAAGTTCTCAATAATTTTCAGCTTACGACGGTTTCGCGGCCATGATAACAATTCATTGCTCTTTGTACTAAATCACACTTTTGATATTTTTGCTGTATGGCCAGGAAATGAATCCTGCTGAAAAATAAATGATGCATTGTTAGGAAAGAGATCACTGATGGAAGATGGAAGTTTTGGCTCTAGAATAGTGTCAATGTATTTTCTTGCATTTAATGTCCCATAGATAACATGAAGGAGACCAATACCGTCTGCTGACATGCATGACCAAATCATTACACTAACTGAGTGCTTCATAGTTACCTGAATGCAGTCAGGATAAAGTGTTTCGCCTATTCTATGTCTTATCTATTTTCGCCATCGTTACCAAATAACAATATCTTTGTTTCATCTCTCCAAATAACTTGTGACCACTCATCATCTGTCCAATTAATGCGTTTCTTTATCCACTGTAATCTTTTTATACGCTGCTGTAAATTAAGATAACGATTTTTTCGTTATATTCTACCTCTAAATCCAACATCTAATAATCTTCTCCTGATTGTTCTTGAACTGACATAAATGCCAGCATCATTCAATTGACTACTGATCGCCGCTGATGACATTCTTCTATCTTGGAGACATAGCCTTGTCATTTTTTGTCATCAGATGTGGTGCACCTTTTCCCGTCATTTCATGCTTTGTTCTTTATTGAATTTATCTCCAGATATCGTAAACAAAACTCTCGGGCGCCATATATAGTTACTGAACCCCACACCGGTTTTGCAATTTCAGCATTGGAAAGACCACATTCATGTAACACTATAATCTTAGTTCCCTTTCTGAGTGTCCAATATATTCTTTTATTTGATAGCATTGCTTCATGACTAAATATTACAAATATTTACAACAATTTCTACTAAATATTAAAAAGCTTAACAAAATTTCTTACTTGTGATTTGTTTACATAAAAAACAGTCTTCCTTCTATAGAAAAAGGCACAATTATGACCTGTTCAAACTTTAAACATGATGTCATCTTCTTCAGGCAGTTATTAAAAAAATTTTTTGTTCCCAGAAAAAGAACAGTAATTGGCCCGGAAAGTTAGAAATTACACTTCACTTCATCACTGTGTTTGTTATTCAGATTAAAGTAAGAATAACTTTTATTGTTTTGAAAATATTTGAATTTTTCTTTTTGTATTGAAATCAGCATTAAATTCTCTTTAAAATGATATGTAAGAGTTTTCATTTTGTGAAATTTAACATTTTCTATAAGCATACAAAGTCAGAAAAAATAAATATTTTCAAAAGTGTCCACAATTTTGGCCACCACTGTATATAGTAAATTGAACGAAACGATCTAAACAACTGTATAAGTTTGGTATGACTATCAAAATTTGAAGATTAAAAATGTTTTTTGAGAGGATATTAAGAGAAAAGTTATTTGAAATATTTAATTGAAAATTGTAGCGAGCGGTAATACTGACGAACCGGTTGGTCGCCAAAGGCGGCTAATTTAAAATAAGTCTGTCTTAGGTGCACATTCTAAATCTTCATGGCTGCTGAATTGGTAACTCTGGCCAATTCAGCGATCTGACCTGCAGTACCCTCAGAGAAGCACATTCGTCTTTATTATTAGTACAAATTGAAAAAGGAAAAAATCGAAAAGTAATAATTAATCAAAAAGTTTCAAGATCATAACTGAAACTTATCAAAATGAGACACAGCAATAATCATTTTATGCAAATTTAAAGTTTAATCATAATAATAATAGTACATTTCAGTTTTTTCTTGATGAATGCTCGGAAGTTTTCTTTCATTATGGCTTAATGTTTCTATCATGTTTTTTTTAGTTCCTCAAGATTTTGGCATTTTCATTTTGGTTCAAGATTTTTGATAAATCTTTCTTCTACTTTAAATATATTTATTAATATACTAGCCGCCTTTGGCGACCAGCCGGTTCGCCACTATTACCGCTCGCTACAATTTTCAATTAAATATTTTAAGTAACTGGTCTCTTAAAGGATTCTCAAACAAAACATTTTTAATCTTCAAATTTTGATAGTCATACCAAACTTATATTGTTTAGATCGTTTCGTTCAATTTACTATATATATTTTGCTAATTTGTTACCATTTCCGGTAAAACTTCAACTTTAATTAAAAATGTAAATGACGAAATTGCAATTAATATTAAGATATTTTTTAATAAAACCAAGCGTTTTATTTTATTAATCATCTTTATTGTTATTTATTAATTATTATTATTATTGAATATGAGTATTGCAAACAGAATCGCTCGGTATTTAAGTCTTATGTTAACTACAAAATATTTTTCATAGTTTATGTAATATCTCAAACAATAATTGAACAAAAATTTCTGAGATTCAGTATAAAATTCAGTTTTTAGTTTTGCTTTCAAAAGGATTGAAATGAAATCAATAATAATATTTTGTTCCGGCTTATGAATATATTTCAAAAATTATGAAGTCTAAATTTAATGCAGTAAGGTATCATATTCTGATAAATATTCTGGACACACGAAATTTTAAATAAATGAATGAATGTTTCTATTTTCCACGATCAACTAAGACTTATTTATGAAGTTTTAAATGTTAAAAATTTAGAAAAACTCACCATTTTCATAATCTTAGGCCAATTAATCTTCAGAAACCTGCGCGCTTATTGGCGTATTTTCTTTGAAACGATCGATGAAAAATCTAAAATTATCCTTTTTTTATTGAATAGTGATATTCAAATCTTCATAAATCAGTCAGTTTAAGTGATTTGAAATTAACTCTTAAAAGTCAGTGATTTAGTTGATTGGAAATTAACTCTCTGACCACCATAAAATCTGTGCTTTCTCTTGTGGTGTATGCATTCTCCTTAATATCCGATCGAATAAAACATCATACTACATCACATAAACATCAAGTACTACATAGAAGAAACACATCAGAAGTAAACATAACATTTCAATAGTTGCCAAAAACAAAAGAGAGAAAAATGCAATTAATAAGCAGACGATATTTAGAAAAGTACAAATATTTAGACTGGAAAATGAAATTATCTGAAATTAAAAACACGCGCAGACGATATTTACAAAAGTAAAAATATTCAAACCTGAAAAGGAAAATATATGAGTTATTCCATGAATAAATGCCATAAGTTTGTTTACATCTTCATTATTTTATGAGTCATTAAATATCAAAATGGATCGGGGACTGAATAAACACCCTGTATAGAGAGTGTAAAAGATCATAAAATAATTTTTCTTGAATTTATCTTTTAGAAAAAATAATATTTCATATTTGTTTCATTTCTTACAGACACTTGCCGAAAATTATAATTTTGCAGATTTCATTTCCAAAAAGATTCAATTTATTTTGAGTTAGAGCTTTAATCAATGTGATGGCAACACTTTTAAAAAAGCTATTTTTTTCTCATGAATGCGAAACGTGCTTAATCCTCATTTTTATTTTTGACGAAAAAAATTATTGAAAAATTTAGTTAAATTTTTTCTTTATTCTTTTATTACTGCTGGAAATTTTATTTTAAGAAAAAGACTTTTGTATCATTTAAAAGAAAAATTTTTTATCTTTAACTTGATGTAAAAATCTTTTTTGTGCGGTAATATTTTCGGCAGTTATAGCAGAAACACGTCAAAATTTCGTTTAATTTTTAAATAAATAAAATTCTAGTTAAAAATTCGAAAAAATAACCCCCAGGTGCACATTCCCGGCCTCCAAGGTATACACGTGCCAAATTTGGTAGCTGTAGGTTGAATGGTCTGGCCTGTAGAGCGCCAACACACACACACACACACACACACACACATTGAGCTTTATTATAAGTATAGATATAGATATAGATTTAGAAGCAGCAAATGTTTTATCAAAAAAAAATTCCTGGATTCTTTTTTCTAATTTTTATTGTTTTGTATTTTTTTTTAACTTTTAATAAAATGCATAGAGGATTATTAAAAGAAATTAAGGAAAATAATTATCACCTTTAAAAAAATGCGGCATCTCTCATATTTACTTAAAATTTAATTAATCAATTGTGATGATTAAATTTTGAAAGTATTAAAATATTGGATAGTTTTTTAGAAATATATGCCGATGGAAAATTTATTACATTAGAAAGGGGATTTTTTTTTTCATTTCAATACAAAATTTCTTCTTTGCAAATATAAAAAATTTAATAAAAAGATTGTTAAAATCAAATTTTTTTTTCTATAATTTCTTAAATCTTTATTTAATCCTGTAATAGCAGTTTAAGTGATTTCAAGTTCCCAGAATCGTACTCTTTAATAAAGAATAGATTCGTCTCTTTGTCAGATTATTAAAATGGAGCCTTGTGATTTAAGGTAAAAAATATTCTATTTAAAATAAAATAATTACTTACCTCCACATTTTTATCGTTATTAGTTAATTATTCGAATGAAATGAGATTTAAATATTGATGAAAAAATTTTTGATTTCCATATATCTTTTCCATTTCTTTAGAAATAAACTAATTAAATCTTATAAAATGATATTATTCTTTTTCTGTGAATATTGTGTGCTTTCATCCAACTTCAACGCATGCACCGTGAAACAAAAGCAGGCATCTAGCGTAACAGTACAACTCTTTTTCCCCTCCAATATGCTATTCATTCACGAATTCGGAAGCACTCCGCGCTTTTGCGCATGCGTCAGGAGGCTTTTATTTCGTCAAAAAAGAGATGAGAGGAAAGTTGAGAAAAAGAGGTGTTTAAATTTAGCAATATTGTACATTCAGATTATTCCCGGTATTAGGAAGCATAATACGCTTCCTAACTTTTTGTTGTCCTCAACTTTGAATATCGCTCTTACGTAAATACTAGTCACGAGACAAAAATAAAAATAAATGATCAAATACCATATTAAAGTTATTGCGGATCTACACGTTCCGTAATTATGTGGCTTTCTCATAAAATTACTTGGTTTAGTGTATTACTCGTTTATCGGCGAAATAATCATTATTTAGTCATACCGCATTATACTGGTAGGCATAATAGCAGTTTCTTTAAATTACAACTTCCTTGAAAGTTTAAGTTAACAAGACTTTGACTAACTTTTCTAGGCTGTTAGCTGATTAAAATGAAATGCTACTTTTTAAAAAATTTGCCTTGTTATTTAATACGAATGAAAGATATGACTGTAATTGAATTAGTATGCTGTATATTTGTGAAGAGAAATAAGAAACAACTCAAAATAAAAGCAGAAGTCTTACTTCAGAATTAATGATGTATTAAATACAGCTTTAAAAATGTTCAATGAAGAGTGAACTTTCACACTACGATTTGTTTACATCTCACTGTTCCACTCGACAGTAAATAATAAGAGTGGTTACTCTGCCATGTACATTAATATTGCAAATATTATATAGATTTTTGTGTGGCAAAACTATTCATGGCCTGTTAATTTTCTGTTTGTTATTTCAAGGTGGTCTGCTTCATGCATTGACTAAATAATTATAGTTCGACTCTATATATTTTAACAATGGAAAATTTTAAACATATTCAAAGTAATCAATGACTTTAAAGTGTGAAGAGGTGGCCACGTGACCTCCAAGTGCCATATAACCAGTGACTGTAACTGTAACAATCAGAAAACGATACAATTTTTGAGGATTTGAGATCTTATAGAGTTATATTGTAAATTTGTCCATGTTATTATACTTGAAACCGTTGTCTTCACTATATTTTCTTGTCTCTTCTGCAGGTAAACTGGACGAAAAAGCGTCTCAACTGCATGCCATCGCCTCCCTTCGTGTCCTGCTGGATGCGGCCAAGGCCAACGGCGGCTACCCCAGCGGCGTACCCGTGCCTCCTGCCGGCGGTTGCTGTGCCTCTTGTTCATCGTGTCCTCAGTGCGTCACCTGCCCGACGTGCCAGAGGCCGCTGGTGAGGCCCAACGCCCCTCAGTCGCTGGACACGACGAGTCCCCTCAACTCGTACATCGTGAGTGCCAGCGATTACCCACCCCCTCACTCGCCCCTTCCGGCGATAGGGGCAGCCGGCGTCTCTGGAGCAAAGCGTCAAGGCCAGCAGGATCTCATCACCAACGTCCAGAGTTTACAGGTGGGTGTAACAGTTTTAAACCGCTTTCCAACGACCTGTGAGTTTGCAGACATAACACACTTTCCCCTCTTACCCCCTCTCCTGCGGTTTTCCGGAGTTCTTTGATGTTTGTCCAGTTTACCAAACTGGAATGTATCCCTATGTCCGGAAAACCGCAAGAGGGGAATGCGTGCTTTGTCTGCAGCTCACAGGGCGTTGGAACATTGATTTAACTCTCCTAGACCCACTAATGACAACAAGCAAATAATCCTTTCAGAAACCCTCTTGATACGTTACTTATTCATAAAAGCTTGCCGCCACGCATTAACAGATTGGACCCTTATCTCCATGATGGACTATTACAAAGCATCATATCCAATAATCATACCTATCATTGATTGGTAGAATTCGACAACGATGGTTCCCGTTTCCAAATGTCCTTGTGGCGAATCAATCATTAATCCTTTTCCTGAAGAGGTTTTTAAAAAAACTGTTTTCATGTGCACTGGATTAACATGAATATCAACCCTGTCTAATGAGTTCTACTCTGGTGGATCAGTTATGGGCTGATTTGTAGGGCAAACTTACGATAAAAACTGTAAAGCAAGTTATTATCAAAGCTGGATTAGGGGGAGAAATGTTTACTGCTCGTTTTGCCAGTGATAAATTGTTTTCCTCTGCTCAATTGCTTTTACTTGAATATGGAAAAGATTCAGGCTAATTTTGTAACAATACAACTTTGCACGTCAGAGCCTCTTTCTTAACAACAAATCCTTTATGTTCTGTATTTACCGGTGCTCATTTTACACTTAAAGTAGGATAGTATCTGTTGAAGTTTAACTAGGGACTGTATCATTCAATTAGTGACTATTGTGGTTTCTCCCTCCCATTCTAAAAATAAACATGCTGAAGACGAGCGGTCCATTTTTCTAAATCATTTGCTAACAAACTTACGTATACCACTATACTCAGGTTTCAGTTGCATTTAGGAGGCGGGTTTCTGTTTTAATGAAAACAACGTTATTATATGCTTTTCATGTAAGACAAAGGACGGATATAGCCATATGGTGATTCTACTTGCATTCGAATTAGCATATCACGCTAAATCCATAATTCATGTCTCGTAATAAAGGGGAAACGTGCCATATTCTATAGGTCTTAATGGCCTAACTTTATATTGAAGTTATGTCCACTCATATAGTTCTTATAATATCACAAACTGACTACTCTGAGTAGCTTTAAGACATTCGGATAAAACTGAATGACCGATCCACTGTGACAGCAATATTGGCGGAAATTGTGATAGGGTCCTAAGGCCCATCACCGGACCCGGTACACCCTAGCCGTGGGAAGTACATCCCGTCATCGATGGAAGGTAGTCAACCCTCAGCTTTTTCTGCACCCACCAGGGTGGCGAGAACCAACCACCATACCGGAAGCTTCTCATTCGCATTTTTGAGGTGCACCTTTGTGGGAGTAATTCTTACAGTATAGGTTAGATCGCCTTCCTGGGGATCTTTAAGGAAAAATTGACCAACCTTTGTGTCTCATTCGAAAAATACCAAGAAAACTTTACGCAATCAATCTAACCGCAAGCAACTTGATGCTAAAGTCTATATCATTCTCCGGATTTTTCTATAAAAATTGTCAAGAATATGATTCTTGTATACAATCCAGTATTTTCTTCCTCTGCTGCTTTCGTGTTTTCACATGTAACAAAATTTCTACTTATTGTATGTCTTTTTAATTGTTGTCTTTAATACTAATGGCAGCAATTAAGTAATTACTACAAATATTTTAATCTTGTAGAGGGACGAGACTCTATAACTTCATTATGAGGTAGATGAAAATAATTGACGAGTTTAAATATATAATTATTTTCCAAGTTCCACTTTTCACAAGACAAAACAGACACTAACACGAAATACACGACACTCACTTAGGATATAATCTAATAATGGCCAGCAAAAAGATCATGGGAAATATACCGCGATATTAATAAAGTAACGACATCTGTTGTATCAAAAGTGAAAGTAGTAGAGTTATGTAATCACTACAATCTACATTTCCGAATCCTCTTTAGAACGATTCCATTTAAAACGTTTTTTAATTTTGTGCCTAAAATCTCAAGATTATTCACCATATTGTAAAAAAAAAAAAAAAAAAAAAAAAAATCTTGCAAGAGCTTGACTATAAATGACGCTCGGCAGTTCATTTTTTATTTCTCTTCTGATTCAAAAAGTAAATGAATTCTGTAAATTCATGTAAGAAGCTTTAACTGAATAGTTTTGGCAACAGACACATCCCTTCTGTATGAAATAGATAATTATAATTCACCAGTTTCATCTGCATGATAAATGACATTCCCTCTGATGATCCACAAGTTGCAATTATGTTGGAGGATGCAGAAAGGAGAAATGTCTACTGTGTTTAATTATGGGTACAAGATTAATAATTATTCAGCATATGATTTATTAGTGCCGTTAATCAATGCCAATTCTTCGGCAATATTCTTCCCATATACATTTCCACAATAATTCAATTTAGAACAAATATTGAAAACTGAAGACTGTGATTTAATCTATTATTCGTTATATATTCATTAGTTTGCTTCAAAAATATTTATTATTTATTAGATTTATATCTTTTCTAGGCAAGATTATCAGTTCAAACGAACATATCATCAACGGTTAAAATTTTGAACGTTAAACATCTTTTATTTTAATTCTAAAATAAAAATAATAAAATAAAAAATATATTTACGATAGCAAATTTCAAGTTCTCTTGTGAGAACAATACTTTTTTAAGTCAAGTGATATCAATTCGACAGGAAAACATTATGCTCTCATATGACTCCTATTTCGCAATCACCAACATTTAGGAAAGTGATGGTTTT
>JAPMOR010048682.1:135797-154483 GCA_026543865.1 Argiope aurantia | reverse complement strand
ATATATATATATATATAAAATACTATTTTTATACTATAGGATATACATAAAATACTGTTTTTATACAATAGTACTTTTTGAATATTTGCCTAGAAAAGATAGAAAATTTTTAATGAAACCAAAATATTTCGTTAAGTTGGAAGATATTTCTTAAATGGAAAAAATGCCTTTATTTGGCTAAAAGGAAAAAACCTTCTACTTGTGATCCTTTTCAAATTATTCGATTAAAATTTTGTATGTAGCTTAAGAAATGTATCATCTAGTTCCAGAATTAAAAATGTAAAATGTATTTATATACATTCTTTGAATATTGGAGCTCGGTTGATAAATAACATGAAATTTACATTTTTTTCACATTATGAGGCACTAAAACAATTATAAAATATTTTTAAATGAATATAATTATTATCTTTTTCAGAAATTGCATGCCGTGTTGAGAAATTATAACAAATCTGAACAAAACATATGTATTAGATTTTAAATGATGAGATTTTTCGTAAAAATATTCTATCAAAGATTAGAATTTGAGAAAATAACACTTAAAGATATAAAATAACATTAATATATATATATATAGACGCAAATATAAAAATCAATGTAACTTTCCAGAAAAATAGACTGAGATATATAGAAAATATAGACTTATAAAAATAGGCTTCTAACTTTTTTATAAAGAATATTCTTCAAATATTAAGAATATTAAATTTTAAAAAATCGTGATTTCGCAAAAAATTGATTTTATAACTTAGTTACCTATCTTCAGAATTTTTTCTTGGTAAATAGAATTTATCCATTTTAAATACATATTAATTAGAGTGATATAACATTTTTTTAAAAAAATTAACTTAAAAAGGGTATTTAATAGGAGAAACTACAAATCCCCCTTTTTTTCTAGTCATTTTAAATTAAGTCTTCTTTCTACTTTGGTCACACGTAATGCTATGCATTATTGTCATATTATACATAAGAAATCCCATTAGGTGCACTATGAGTTCGAGGATATGAAGGATATTTCGAGGATATGCGTTCGAAGATATTTTCGCATTTACTATATACGTAATAATCGTCTGGAAGCAACCGTATCTCCTGAGAAAACATGTCCATGTCTTTGACAATCAGTTAGCCTCATAGGTTAAAGAGAAGTAAAATGAGTGACATGAGTTGGCTACGGGTTCTATCCTCCAAATGTGCTCTTAACCAACCTTATTGAGAAACGGAAAGATCTATATAAATTTTAAGTCCCATTACCATGGCCTTCTTGCTCCTTGCATCTGGCACATTTTCCCCTCTTTCACCTCATTTGTGGTTGTCCGGGGCTTTTTGATGCTTCCTCATTTTAGACAGTTTGCGGGAAGCTTCTGACGTATGTCCACAGGCAAGAGTGGTTCTACAATGGGTCAAATGGCAGATTTACGACTATAGGGATGAGATGATTGATATAAATTCCTAGATATGGTGAGGTGACTGCTCGCTTTTTTCCTTTTCTCCTCTCAGGCAGAGCAAAAATGCAAACACCGTATCTATCCGTATCTAAAAATTTATTGGGAAGGTATTGGAGCTGCCTTATTTCCTGGGGCTATCTTAGCTTATTTGAGCTACAAATGTAACCCCATTCAACTCCATCGGAAGATCCCGAGTTATTTTACATAACTAGAATGAATGGGAAGAGGCATCATCATGAATAAATCGTTTTATTCGCTCAATTTGATGTTTCTATATATTGTTACGAATCTATCATATTATATAAATCTATGATCGTGATGATTGGAAACAGAGATTCATAGAGAGTCTTTAGGTGAGCCAAGTGATTGATTTTTAATCTCTGCTAGATTTCCTAGGCCTTTTAATGAATCGGAAACAAATTTGGCGACTTTAGTGACGAAGTAAGATGTCCTTAAAATGAGAGAATTATAGCTTTATGTGCTTTTAGAACTAATACAATTTTAGCTGTAATATAAATGTATCTATTAAGAACTGAATATTTTTCTGGAGAATTTCATAAGATATTATGTTCCAGGACGTTAAATGAATGTCGAAAAATTAGAGAATTATAGCATTATCTGTTTTTGGGAACTAATTTATTCTTCTGGAGAGTTCCATATGATGTTATGTTACGAGACGTAAAATGAATGTAGAAAAATGAGAAAATTATAGCTTAGTTTGTTTTCAAGAACTAATATATTCTTCTGAAGAATTCCATAAGCCATTATGTTCCAAATGAATGTTGAAAAATGATCGAATTATATCTTTATATATTTTCTTAACTAACATTTTCTGTTGGAGAATTCCATAAGTCGATATGTTCCAGGAAGTTAAATGACTGTCGGAAAACTTTATAAAACCGAAACACTTGTATTTTGTTTCGTGTATTTTGTTTCTTAGTGAGTTGTGAGCGCCGAACCCTTTTGATATAACTGTTATTGTTATATAGTGAGAAATGTTCTGTATTCTGTGTGTTCAATTCTGAAAATGTTGTTATTTATGTATATCATATGTTTGCTTGTTGGAATTCTATTTCCTGGAATTCTCGTGGGATAAACCTTCTTTTCCGTTTTCAGATATTGAACTATATTCACCTTTTACAGTACATCGTACCTACATACATCTTTTATTATATAATGATGCATTTACTTATGCCTGTGGAGTTCAATTCTGCAAGTGTTGTGCCTTATGCATATCTCTCACGAGTCTGCTGCATGGAATTCAATTTCCTAGAATATTCGTGGAATAGACTTTTTTATGGTTTCAAATTTTGATTTAAATTAACTTTTCTAATACCAGACGACTTTTATAACAATGTAAAATATTTTCTATAACTACATTTTTCTAATATGATCCTTCATCAACTTTTATTTAATAGATCGTAGACTCAAATACATTTAACTGCAGCCAAATTGACGATAATGGGATAAAAGCAATATGTGGCCTCATAATACAATTATTATCTTTCTCATTAATTTCATAGCACCTATGTAGAAACATAAGCAATTGACAACTCTGCGAAAGACATATTTTACTTTAAAATATTGATATCTTTTCATCTGAAGACGCGAAGCAGTATAAATTTAACAACATAGTTGATGAAATTGCTTAACAATCATCTTGCCTTAATGCATTTGTTACCTTTACTCTTAAATTCATAGCATAAGACAATGGAAATCCATAATGCGGTAAGAGATGTTTAAAAGTAACAATGTTTCCTTTGGAAAGAAAGAAAATCCCCTTAAGGGTTTAAAATGCGCAATAAATTCGTTGTTTTTCTTTTTGCTTTGCATAAAATAACCATTGCGTGAATTTCACATCATCTTTTTAACTTGAAATTTACGTTTTTGTGAGCTGAATAAATATTTGAATAAAATCATTTTAAATGCTTTGTTTTCTTGCAGTTGAGATGGAAACTGTATGAATGTTTTCAAGTTTTCATTTTCATGCTTTCTTTTTTTTCTGTTCCGTAATGCTTTTAATAGCTCTTTTTGAACTTTCTTTAGGGAATGAATAAAGGATTGCTTAATTTGTAACGAATTTAGTGTTTATGTTGAGTCGTTTTTATTTTTATCATTATTATTATTTTGGTTTCGTGTGGTGAAACAATGTAAAAAGATGTCTCAAAACTTTTGCATAATTAGATCTAAAACTCTGATAAGAGTTATATTATTTTCACTTTCAAAATTGTCATTTTAAGATATTTATATATAGTAGTAGAATAAAGAGTTGGCTTTAAACTAAGGTTTTAAAAATATTTTCAACTTTATTTTTTGTTAAAAAATTCTTATAAGTTAAGAAATAAAAAGAAATCTCGACAAGCTGAAAGACAAAGGTAGATTTCATTACATCTAAGTTACGATCTGGTAATATAAATGGTTTGTACTATTAACAGTCAATTTTAGGGCTTATAAATCATTTTTCAGCTCCTAACTTCTAAGATACTGAAGTCATCAAAAAAATTTTAAATACAAAAATTGTTTGTCTTAATGAGACGCTAATTTGATTTATTTTTTTTCTTCAGTATTAAGGAAGTTACAGGGAAAGGAACATTTTACCCACCCTCTTCCTTTCCTCCCACACCTTTTAAGTTAGATGGCGCATTTATGAAATCATCAGAAGCTTTTACATTTCTAACAATATATTCTAAGCCAATTAAAATTCAAACAAAATTACTCTAGTTATTTTGTTTTCAAAATAACATGTACACGTTGTTATATCCATATTATATATAACTTTTCAATGAAGAGTGTTTTTAGGCTCTAAGGACCATAACCGGTGAAGAATTGAAGAAATTTCCCGGAATTGTGTCTCATGAGAATCATCACAATAGGTATTCTTACTCTAGTAATCTACCTAATACATCAAAATGTTCCAAAAGTAAATTCATATTAATATAATTTTATGACACTGCATTCTTTTAAACTCAGTCTATATAAGAAATCATACTTCCTATAATCAATTTTATCTTTATAAATTTTTCCATATGGCATGCACTAAATTCTTCTTAATTCGAAAATAGAAAGCATTTAAATTCGATTTATTAAAAAAAAATATTTTACTGCTTTTTCCTAGTGCTGAAATCTTCGAATTTGCATTTTAGTAAAAAATAATATCATTTCCTACACTGCTACGCATTTTGCCGGATTATCGTAAAATTTTTTAAGCTGAATGAAAACTAACCAGAATAAATCTCGGAATTTAAAGTCAGTTAGAAAATTTACTAAGACTTAACTATAATCACCATCTTAGTCTCGTCATTTCCACACCATGCTAATATGAAGGCCTTTTATCCATTCGCATACAATGGTGGGCTTTACATGCTTACGGATTACAGAATATTTATTTTTAAAATGTATAACTAAGTTCAAGTATTAATTTAAAATCCAAAAGTCATTTAGAATCATTTCAATATCTCAAATTTCCCTTATATTATCAAAGGATTTAAAATTAAAATAAACGGTTCAAAAAGGATGTGTCATATTATTAGGATTTTAAGTAAATTTTTTTAATAAGAGATTACTTTCCCATCAGTTTTATGTATATGACTGGAGAAATCTGGCAGATATTTGAAACCATCAGCAAGTCAACTCAGGAATTTCTTATTTTGAAATCACCTGACATAACGGCCTTTTTAGTTATCAATAAGATGGTAAAAGCGGTCATATAATGCATAGCTTTGATTCATATACTGATATTAACACATTGTGTACGACGTTCTGTGGGTCAAACGTACATTTTTGAACGCTCTAGAAGCATGCTTGGCAAGTAATAGGTTGTATATATGCACATCTTTAATTTGCATTTGGTATTATATTACATGAAGTATTCTAAATATTATTATGTATTTTATATATGTATTTATTAAATAAGATTTTTTGCTTTTTAACTATTATTCATTTCACATACTTGAATAATGCTTCAGAGTGTGATATTTGGTAAAGAAGTTTCCTTGTGCATTGGTGTTTGCAGCAGTATCTTGTTATAAGACATTCAGGACCACTCACGACTTTTCTCGTATTTTGGTTCCCATCTGTTACGGACCGCTCGCGAGTTTTCTCGTGTTGTGTGCCCGTCTGGTTTTGCTTCATAAATAACAAAGTTAAGATGATTTTTAAACGTACAAGTTTGCTAAAAAACTTGCTGTCCAGGCTGTATGTCTTGCACATTTCTTTGCAGTCCTTTGTAAGTTAAATATTTGCTTCTGGTTAGTTATGCATCGATTTAGCCGAACAAAAGCAAAAACGAGATATCTCGTGACCTGGCCACAACGTTCAGTCTGCTAAAAAAAAAGAGAAATCTCGTGACCCGTATGCAATTTGTTAATATTAACAAATATATTTTTTTAGTACGTTCAGATATTAAATTTATATATAGCTCGGAGACTCTTTCCATTGTTACATTAATTCTCTAATAATAAAATGTGTAGATTATCTAGATCTCTATCAATATTTATCCCATTTATTATAGAAGCATTAGACAATCAGTTAATGGAAGAAAAAATTTCGCTTATCATGTAGAATTAGTAGAATTTTATACCAGGACTGGGTTCATGTTAGCGGACTCGGATGTCGGCTTATAGTAATGCACTGGTCACATATGATGAATCTTTTTTTATTTGTAGTGCACATTAGCATGCCTTTGGTTTAAAGTGTGCGTGTATCATAGTTTAAAGTAGAGACAGTTAACGTTTCTGGATAATAATTTGTAAAATATGGATTTAATGTTTCGTATATTAATCAACGAATTAGTAAATTCTTTTTTCTATCTTTATAAAAAAGAAAAGTGATAAAAGTGTGCATTAGATAATGTTCTCATTTTTTAAATATCTGGAAGGACGAGGATTCGTTAGGAGGAAAAATAAGAAGCACCCAAATATTAAAAAAAAATTCTGTAGAATCAAGAGTTAACTTATGTGTTTCATACTACAAAGAGCCAAAATTTCACAGTTTTCTCATTTAATTATACATTAGATTTAGGAGAAAGAAATCTACATATTTACATTACACATTGTCGAACACTTTCTACACGACTGATTGTGTAAAATAATGAAATTGTTGATTCTCCTAAAATAAGGATATTTAAAGTTTTATAAATCTACAAGGCTTGATCTTATAAGATTGAAACCTTAGAATCTCAAGACAGTTTTACTGAATACAATTTATTAAAGCGAAAGAATGTATAAAATTTAGACTTCATAATAGTTTTCAGAAGTACATTTATTGATTGAGAAAAAAAAATAAAACATTATTTACTGCATATAAATCTTTTTGAAGGTAAAATTGAATTTTCTAATGAATCGGGGAAAGAAATTAATGAATAATTCTTGGGAATATTGCATAAGTTATAAGAAGCATTATGTGGCGCGAATAAGATTACAATGCTGAAGGATTCTCTGTAGTCACATTTTTAAAAATTATGTAGGGTTTAAGCAAAAAAGTTTTCTTATTTATTAAAGTCTTATCTCTTCCAATTCAAATTTAAATCTTACGGCAGCTGACAGAAAATTTTAGAGATATAATACAATGTACTCAATATCGTAAGGTTTCTACAATAGTATGAGTTATATAACTATCAAAATGTGAAGATTAAAAATATTTTTCTGAAGAAGCTATTCAGAGACCAAAGTACATTAAGATTTAATTAAAAAGTTTAGAGAGCATTACTCTTGGCGAACCTGCTGGCCGCTAAATGGAGTATTAGTAATGGAGAACGGTTTTTTTCAGTGATCTTCCAGTAACCCGATACCTCTTACACAGGTTTAAAAAGAACAAGAAATGATATATTAAAAGACTTATGCGATACAATTTATATTACGTAGTTTTATCAAAGTACATTAAATTGCAAATTCTATTGAGTTTATGTACTTCATTTTACTTTTGCCTTTCTTTATAAGTACTTTCGTATTTTTCATTTTACATAGTAAAATGTATTTATCTTTAGTCATGAGAGAGCAGACAATGAAATGATTTAGTTTTAAACTCAATGAAACGAAATCGACTCCACGGACGGATCCCCATTAACCATAGCCGCCGAATGGTCCTGTCTTCTGAATTTGCATTCTAAGTAGAATTCTAAAATATCGTGTCGTTCCATGTGATGTTTGAGAAACAGCGAATGGCTGCGACTTTGAATAACTTAATGTTTCCAGTGTGCTGTTTTCTAATGCAGTAATCCCAGCACGTTCTTCGAAAGTAGTGTGCTGAATACTATTACAAATTTACTGTGCAGAATAAAAATTGCAATATATTAGACGTCACCATTCTGTCCGCAAAACTACTTTGCGTTTTTATTGGTGCATGGTATTTTGTATATTGCAAAAAAATGCTAACTTTGTGAGGTGCAATTTATTATGTTTTTTGATACTGATGCACTTCGATGTGAGACTTATTCAGTTATAAAGGAATTTTAATTTATATATTTTTATTATTAATTTTTAATATTACGTTTATGAAATTCAATGGAGAAAATTTCTTGAAAAATGTAAATTATAGATTAAAATGTAGAATATTTATTTATCTATATTTTTCTTATAATTTATCATATTTTTTAATATGCATCCCAATAATATTAAAATATGTATTTTTATAGTTAATTCTTTATATTACATTTAAAATAAACTGGAAGCGGAATTTTATTTAAAAATTAGAATTTTATTAGAAAATGTAAAATTACTTAAATACCAAGTTTCCCCATATGAAAACAATTACTTTACTGATAATATGGGAATACTTTGAGCTACTCTCGAGATGGTGAAATAGGTGGTTACTATGGAAACACAAAATGGGAAATTTAACAAGGGAGAAGGAAAATTCTGAAACAATAGAATTCTGAATTCGCAGAAGTTAAAGCATTACTGTATTCTGGTTTTCCTCTTTAAGCTCTAAATATGCTGCACTTGGAATTTCGATTTATTGATAATATAGTTCGGCGTCATTTATGCATTCAAAATGAAAGATACTGATAGTATGATAATAACCGCTTTTTAGTGTGTCATGCGATATGCAATAAAATGTGTGACTTGGAAAAAGAATTTGATTTTGCTTTAGTTTAATACTTACATTAACATCCCATTTGGAACCAATCTAAGGAGCTATTTTAGGACATTCTGAGTTCGAACCCAAGTCGGATGATGAAAACCCCAATCACTTGATCTGTATTCCTCTTTCAAAACTTCTGCACCACACAAACAGAAAATTTCCAGAAAAGATAAAATCTCCAAAATTCATTAAAATGAAAATATTTTTAATTTATGCTCTTAAAAGCACAATCAGTTAAGGCACATTTGGTATGATGATGTTCTTATCTCTTTGAGATCCAAAAATGAGATCCATTTAAAATATCCCTTGAGAAGTTGCATTGAAGAATCGTATAAATTAAAGAAAAATATCAAACAAAAAATGTCATGCTTGTCAAACACATTTGAACAATTAAAAATAATTTTATTTTGTCTTAAAAAACATAAGCAAAGATAAAATTCTGAAGTAGATAGCGGTTAAATATCAAAAATAGAAATTCGTAAATAAATATTAAGAAACCGCACGATATTACCATCACATGATGAATATTAGCAAAGTCATAATATAGAGCTAAGAAAATTATTATTGATTCAAATTAACTGTTATTTTTGTTGAAGAAAATTAATATCGAATTTACACTATTATTACTAGTGATAATTTTATTAGCTGGTGGATAAAAATTGAAAACGATAATAAATGAAAAGATAACGATAAAAATCGAAATAAATAAATGGAAAAAAAGTCGCATAAAAATAGACAGTTTTATAAAAAGTAATTTTTATGATTCTTGGTTTTCTGACTTGACAACCATGTCAGCGAAGAAATTCTTCCAACCATCGATTAGCCTTGTTGATTCATAGAAAAGAAAAAAAACAATCGAAATCTTTGAAAATCTAAATAACAATCAATAATCATACTTCGATAATTCTTGGTTTAAATTGATGACAAATATCTAAATAATGAAGTTTAAAAGTTACAGTTACAGATACAGTTAATACAGTTTCAGTTTTTGAATTTTCTCAAGAAAAAAAAGGAATTAATTTTTCAAATGTTTTCAGTATTCAATATTTCTTTTAAGTAGCAATTTTTTGCATTCTTCCAAAAGACCCAAATTATTTTACGCACATTAAAAAAAGATAATATGAACAAAGAAGAGCATTAAACATCCAAAATATCAAGAAATATTTCTGCATTCAATTTTAAAATTTAAGTTTTCCAATTTTCCCTTTAAAATTATAATCTAAATATCACAGACAACGTGAGAGCACTCAAAACGTGACCATTTAGGCTTGCAGCTCAGGAAAACAATGGGAAAAATGAAGGCTCTATTAAAGAATTAGTTATAGATTAAATGAAGTTCATATGTACAAACCGAAACATAATCATCTAAACTATTTGCATGGCAGAATGATTGACAAGCTTGAAAAGAGGTATAAGGCGATGATGTGTTTGTATAGGCAATGGCGTTATATATTTTGCTGTTCCTTATTTGATTAACTTACACTTTATTTAAAAACAGATTATAGCATCGAAAGTTATAAATTTTCGGTTAAAATTCGAATTTAGTCTTATCGAAATTATTTGCATAAAGCCTATTCAATATAACTTATTTAAGAAACCTTAATATCGATGGTAGTTGCAATATCTTAAAATAAATATTTCTTAAAAATTATTTATTTTTAAAATTTTGAAATACTTTAAAATTTGTTAAAATGTTTAAACATTTTTTTAGAAATATTTTTTAAATCCTATAATTTATTTTTAAGATTTTGTATATGAACAATACTAAAACATATTAAATCTATTTATTGCATACAGTTTCTCTTACATTCATTATGCAAGTATAATATTTTCTAGTATAATTGCACGTATAATTTTTTTTTCTTATCGTGTGAGTTTAACATAAGTTATTCAATATTTTGTATAAGTTGCAGACTGGAAGTTCTATGGACTTTATGGCGTTTGATAGTTCTTTAAAATGATATTCCTCCGCTGTGAGTGTGTATATTTTATGCACCATTCTTCGGAAATCTTATTCCCTTTTAATAATTGAAGTAAGGATTGGAATTTTTTTCTAATGCTATACAGCCATTGTTCAGTTTTGTATGAAATTAGATAAGTAGCAACTACCTGCAAATTAATGCATTTTTGAGAGTTTTTTGGGCCTAATTTAAAACTTTAATAAAGAAATTAAATATCAGCAGCAGAAAAAAATCATATCCAGTTCTATGTAGTATATAATGAGGTACTTGCAAAAAAATTGCATATTTATTGTTGAAAAATATGTATATTTATTTAATTTAAAGAAAAATTAAAGAATTTATAAAAAGTGTTTAAAAATCAAAATTTTAATTTAAAGAAAAATTATGGAGTTTATAAAAAGTGTTTAAAAATAAAATTTTAGAAAGATTTTGGATAAAATCTCAAAATTTTCAAAGAGAAATTATATAATTTACGTAAAATACAATGAAATTCTGAATCTAAATTAAAGAAAAAAAGGTTTAGGTGATATTATAAAACTTTAAAAGAGGTAACTTATTATTTATTTCTATATATTATTCATTTTATCGTTGAATAACCATCCACAATATTCATTTAATTCAATTAATCACGCCATAAATTAATCTTGTCATTGAATAACAATCATGTCAATTAAAATTTTAAATATGTCAAATATATTTAATTAATCGAAATTCATAATTAATCATGTCAAATCACTTGTTCTTAGTTTTCAGTGGCGAATAAATTGTCTGAGTTTAATTTACGGAAGTTCATACTCATTATTTCGTTTTAAATTGAAGATACCATAACATTTAATATTTTATTGAGGATAATAGAAAAAAAATGTGATTACTCTTAAACAAATAGATTATACAATATTCTGTTCATTAAATTTAAAAATAAATAAATCGAGGAACATTTGACTTTAATTATTATTAATTAAGACTTCATAAAGAATTTGATGGTGTAAACTCACTGCAAATGGAATTTGAGCTATAAATAAAATAACAGATTTTGAAAATTCGAATGAAGCATTTCTTTGAAATATAACTGAAAAGATTTTTTTCCATAAAAATTTAAAGAAACAATAATCATAATGATCTAATTTAATTGATTGAATTAATTTAATTGATTAAAAAGTATATTAAATATGTTTTATTTCTATTATTTTTAAATTGGAAAACGTTTCTTTGCATTAAAAATATTGAATGTGTGGATTGATAAATGGCGTATATTACAAAAATATTATAAGGCTGGACATATTATAAGGCTGACATTCTATAGGTTTAACTATTTATTGATACCAAATTAAGCGTTTTGAAAAACAATTTTTCACTATTCAGTAAATATCAGACCAGAAGATTTCTGAATTGTTGAAGGCGAATTAAAAAAAATGCACTTTAATTATATAATCTATGTTTATTACACATTTAAGAAAATGCAAAATGCTATTTGCCTCACTGCAAATTCAACTGATATCGGCATGCTATGACTTGTTCTTTTAACTCTTCCTACTCACTTTTCTTAAAGTATTGGCATATTGAAGAGATCAGATTAGAGAAGTGTTGATATATGGAAAGATACTATATAGCTGTTTTTGCATAACGTAACAGAAATAATCTTTCAAATTAGTTATTGCACCATAAGTAAACTATTAAACAAAGAATCGCAGTTTGATTTTTTTTTTAGATAAAGGCATGAATTGTAATGTGTTTCATAAACAATCCAGAAATAAATTTAAAAAACCATGCTTAAATCCAGCTAATTATGCATCATTTCATAAATTAATCATTCAAAAGTTTAATAATTAATTATATATAAATAATTATGTAAAGTTTAATAATCAATTTTTCATAATTAATTATGCAAAGCTTAATAATCAATTTTTAATAGTTATGCAAAAGTTAAAATTATTTCCTATTATACTTAAAGAAAATTGGAATTCACTCCTCTGTTTATCTCTACCAATAATATAAGAAAATGTGTGTGAATATGATGGCGATCTACAGAACGAACATTTAGATCTAAAATTTAACGTAGATGTAATCTTTGAAGTGTGGGAATGTGTGAAGTAATTTTTTGAAATTTAAATTAGAACGTTAACATTTAGAGCTAAGAAAACTGTCTTCCGTAACTGTAAAAAATATAACACAAACATGAATGCCTCCCCATCTAAAAATATTTTCAGTGATATCAAGTAAACGGCGATGACATGAAGTAATATTTTTTGTTTTAGATGAAATAATAGAACATATGAGAGGTATATAGAACAATAAATGCAAGTAATGAGTTACATGATTATCAGCACTTGAAATTTTAAAATTAGAAACTTTTGCTGAAGGAACCAGTCAAACTAAATACTAATTTCAAAAGATTAAATTGAAATTTTTGTGTAACCATTATTCCTAGCGAATTAACTATTTTCCAGAAGCTAATAGCTAATTTTTTTTAATTTAAGCTCATAACTTTGAGATATATAGGAATATCAATTTCATTAATCATATATCAAGAATTTTGATTATGTACGATCATAACATGTTTCAATAATTATTGAAATTATTGTGAATAATGAGATTATTAATCATAGGTCAGTTATTATCAATCTTGCCTTAAATTAATCATGCATCCATTACTTTGATCTTTACATTTACTATTTATAATTATACAAATCAATCAATAAACATTCTTTTGTTTATTTATGAATAGTATTTTTCATCCAATTGCATTTTTCTTCCAAGTAAACAAGCGATAAATAAATCAAATAAGACATTCCAAGCAAATATTTCAAGAACCTTCCAACGAAGATCCTCCAACGAAATATCTATTTAATACTTGGTGCCACTAGAGAGGATTTTAAATCTCAACCAGACAAGCAGATTTAAAACTAAAATCATTCCATACGTCAACCGCAGCAAGAAATGTCATTTAAAAAGCCAAAAATACGTTGTCCACAATCTTTTCCAAAACACCAAGATTTATTAATTCGGCCATGCAAAGCTGATTTAAATGAACCACAATGCTGGAAAAAGCCATTTGTCTTCCTAAATCTTCTCCTTCGAGAAAAGTAGACATTTGTAAAAGAGAAACAAGCAAGGTTGGAAATGAATGATACACGCAGGAAAAAAAAGTTAAAGAGGAAGAATTTTCGTCCGTTCCCGCGTGTTCGATTTGTTCTTACATTCGGTTTAAATAATTGCTCTGCGTTAAGTTTTCTGTGTTTCTTGTGAAACAGAAGGAATATGATTTAGGAATTTGAAAGTCTTTGTTTCTATTCTAGGAAGATATGATTTTCTACGGAAAAGTAAAATAAGAATTCTCCTAAGATAATTTTTAAATTTAACAAAGAGTTGATATCCGTTTGAGAAAGAAACTATTATCCATTATTTCTAAATGAAGTCATCAAATATAAAATCTAAAAAAATTCAATGTTTTTGTCAACAATTTGTATATTCATTTCATTATCGTTTTCTATCAAAATCTCTAATAAGAGATTTATTCACACTTTTAGTTAAGTAACTCGTTTCTTTTACATTGTTGTGTTTGTTTTAGCTAAGTATATATGGATGACCGAGCTTGACTCGGCAATTTTTGTGAAATCGTATTTTTTCGTCGAAAATATTTATAAGAATCGCATACTGTTTACATATGAATATTTTTCAATCTAACCTACATATGAACTCCTCATTTAAATAAAAAATCCTGAGTGCAGATAGAAAAAAGCAATAATAGTTAAAAAAAAATGTTTTGTGTGTGTATGTGTAAAATTGCGTTTTTTCAGGAAAGACACTTATAGATAAACTTAAAAAGCAAAACTTTATCAAAATATAAAATTTTATCCAAACAGTTAGAGCCATTTCCGAGATACTCGAATTAAATTTGTGTATATATATATATATATATATATATATATATATATATATATATATATACAAGAATTGACCCTTTAAAGTTATAATATAAGGATTTCATATTCACTTTTAAATCCAATTTGAATGTGCTATTTCTAATGAAAATAATCTGAAACATCAATCATTGAAAATTGCTATTTTTTATATTTTCATTTTTATTTAGTAGTGTTTTGATTTAATATTATTTCAACTTAAATTTTTATTATTTTAATTTAACTCTAATTGCTCCTTTGCTGACCAAAAGGAGATGATAGAATACGATATTTATTATGTTTTGGATCTTACATTAGCTGATTCAATTCTATAAAACACGTTGCAATTTCTTTGATTAGCTACCAAATTAGTAACTGTAATCTTTGTCTATTATTTTAATAAAAAAATGAATTATATGTGATCTAAGCCTAACGTATGCATTTAACCTAAAGTACTTGAAGTGCAGTTAATGGAGAGCTAAGAGTAAATTAGAACAGCTTACAGAATGACTAGTATTATACTAATATCAACGAAGAAACACTGAAAGGAAGAAAATGCAGAAATTTGACAGTATAGTTCATTCTGTATATTTCATTCCCCGTTTTATATTTGCAGTAATACATATATAAATAATAGTATGAATGTAAAATTCACGACCAATGAGGAACAAAAGATTTAATCTTTTAAATATTTTAATCAGCAGTTAAGGAACATACATTCGACATGTAGCACGTTGATTAAAAAAAAATTAAGATATAAGATTAAGAAGGCTGACTGCTTTTTACACATATTGAATCATTAAACATCAAAATTATAGCGATCATCATCACGTATTCGGGACTAAAGTGTTCGAGGTTCGAGACTCGATTTCACCAAAGATTATACCCGTCTTGTAAGCGGGTATAATATGTATGTTAAATTTGTCGAGGCCAAATGCCCTCTACTGGTTTGCTGCGGAGATTTATAAAAGGGGCGTGACATTTTAGGTATTGTCCTCGTCATCTGATCGCAGTTCAAACTAACGAAGTCCGTCCCGAAATAACCATAGATGTGCTTTAAAACGGGACCTTAATTTGACCAAACTAAGGTAATCTAAATGATCATCAACATTCAGTTCAATTTCCACATCTGACGAAAGTGGGTGGGAAAAATAATTAAAAGTGTTGAAATCCCAATTGCACACATTGTGTACTTTCCACAAAATTTTGAAAACTTATCTCGTTTGTAATATTAAATTTGTTTAGAATCATTGCCAGGTAATCGAATGTAAAATAAATATTAAAAGTTGAAAACGATTTGTAAAAATTTTTCTGTCACTTTTCAATAACTCTCAAATAACAGCCACTACTTTGAGTAAATAGTTTGTTTAGCAATTGACTTCTCTGACAAATTTCTTATTTTCCAAAGCGAACAAAGGAAAAAAACATATTCTAAATATTGCATTACTAAATAATGTTTATTTTTACATTTAAAAATTTTTAGTAAATAATTATAATTATAATTAAATTAGTTATTTTTTACGTTTTTGAAAACAAATAATATTTTAATTTCATAATGAGATTTTTTTATTTTTTAAAAACATACACATAAAATAAATTTCAATTTCGCCTTTACAAATTTTCATCTGAAGCTTTTCATTAATCAATTACGTTTATTTGACAGATACAATAAGCTCGAGTTCTTTGTCAAAATGTTTTTATCTATAAGTCCCATTATTCATGTCCGGTATTACTTCCCCACAAATCCAGACAATACACCAACAAATCTTTAAAGAATCCTTCGGAGTGCGACAAAACAAATCCTCGATTTAATACTTGGCACACCGAGAAAGAACTTTAATCTCTACCAGACAAGCAGATCTAAAACTAAAACCCTCCCATACGTCAACCGAAACAAGAGTTGTCATTTGAAAAGCCAAAAATTCTCCGTTCATAGTCTCTACCAAAGCACCGAGATTTATTAATTTGGTCGAGCGGAGCTGATTTAAATGAACCACAACGACAGAAGAACCATTCGTCTTCCAAGATCTCCTCCAGGGATAAAGAAGCATTTTTAGAGGAGAAAGAAGAAAGAATAAAAGGAATGACACACGCTCAAAAAAATAAAGGGGAACTTTCAACCATTCTCTTGTGTTCGAATTGTTCCTTACATTCCAGTTTAAATAATTGCTCTTCGTTAAGCCTTACATGTGAAATAGATGGAATACGACTTTAGAATATAAATACCCCTGTTTCTTTTGTGAGAGGGGGGTTTAATGAGTTTCTCCGGAAGGCTGAAACGAGATTTCTTTTAAACATGATTTTTAGATTGTAAGAACAGATAGATATCAGTCTCAAGGGATTAGTTCTCTTCGTTTAAAAAAATTCTTGATCAAAGATTGGAATTTAAAAAAAAATCAGCTTCTTCAATAATTTAATCAACAATTTATGCACACATTTCATAAATATTTAAGAAAGATGATTATTTGTATTCATTTATTAGAATATATTCGTGATTTTTTTTCGTTTTTTTAAGTTTTTGCATTTGATTCAATGAAGAAAAAGGTGTTTAAAATTTATAAATCTTGCATAAGTCGATATGGATCATAGAATTTTTCTTTTGTTCCACGATTTTTTTTAAATTTTTAATTGTTATTAGTTTAGAAGGATGCTGATATTTGCATTTTTTTTTTTTTTTTTTGCATTATACATATGTACGACGTAAAACATTTTCGGTAAAATCTAAAGAATATTGGTTTATGCAGTTCATTTTTTATTTCAAAATTTTATTCACTCGTTACAATGTGCTGATTTATATGATGATAGAGTACGTTTTTACTCTCATTGATGCACCTGAAAAGCATTTAATAGCTTCTTTTCAGCTTACTTAATAATTGATTCAAAATCTTAGGAATTTGGCTCAGTATATAATTTTGACTCAATTGAATATTTGTTGAGCCCTCTTAGTAAATAAGAATAGAAATGACTATTATCTTTTGAGACATAGAACCGAGAAAAAGAAGTTTTTTGCATTGCATATTAAACCCAAAACCATAGCCGTTGGTAAAATGTTTATAAATACAACTTATTGATCCGTATAATTATTAATTAATTCTAGGTACTACAAAATAGTAAAATAGTTTCTGTTCCAGTCAAATACTTGAAAGGCTCTTAAGGTTAAAAAATGGTTAATGTTACGGTCGCCAGTTTACTTGGCGATTTTTATCTTTATTAAACACAAAATGGCGTTATTCAACCAAGATATAGTTGCATTTTCTTGTTTTACTTAGAGATTTTCAGATTATGCCAAGATGGCTTAATTCCTGGTTTTTCGATTAATTCGAAATACTAGGAGGTTTTTTTCGGGGGGAAGGGCAATTTTTAGCATCATGTTGCCTAATGGGTAGTTGCCAGTCGTCAAATTGGCGATTTGCAACCTCAATAAGATAAAACAGCTTTATCAATTCATCGCGTTGTTTCATTGTAAATATCAGCTCGTTGGCACATTTGAACATCGGATTGAAGAAACACTCTTCACACGCGGCTTTTTAAAGATTTTCCTATATGCAATACTTTACACGTAATATTTAGTGTTCGGTACTTCTACGATCTAACCTTGTGAATTATGCAATGTGTTAACTCAGACTCTCTTTGTCAATGGTCCTTTACAGTTTTCTTTGCAAACATCTTACGCCGGCGATTTCCACCATATGCGTGTAGCTCCATCCTCGTTTGTGGAATTTCAATACACTGATAAATGTGATCGAGGAAAAAAGTGGGTGTTGCCTTTCGAAAATTTCGAAATTCCTTCTTTGTAACCGGAACTGTAAGAGCTATGTTATTATAATCATCAAATTCTTGAGCTCATACCATTAAGTAAATCGGATTTGCTAGGGATTCATATATAGAGACGTTTTTTGGACCACCCTATATATATATAATATGAGTAGGCGGAAGAAAACGATGTGATTCGTCTTTATAGGCCATATAAGTATTGCCTATCGTTCATTTTAAAAAAGAATTTAATATAAAGAACACCAATTGAGGATATAAAATATAAATGCGATTGAATTATGTAATAAAAACATAGTGACCCAACCCATCAAGATATGAGTTATATTTTGTGAGAATAGAAATTTATATATTTCGAAGAAGCTCTCTATATTGAGAGAAACGTGACTAAAACCACTGTCATTTCGAAGAATAACATTCTCAACTCAATATAAAAATGAGCTCGGTTTGAAGAAAATTATTTTATTAATTTTGGATCAATTACTTTTAAAGTACTTCAGGATTCTATTTAAATGCTCACAATGATAGATGTT
>JAPMOR010048682.1:108390-135787 GCA_026543865.1 Argiope aurantia | reverse complement strand
CTGATGCCTACTTGTGGGGAATATTAGTGTGTTCGACTGTGAAAATCCACCAATAATTTTGCCTCCATTACTTGAGAAAATCACCTATTTTATTGGTCTGCAGTAGCTTTTGTTACAAGATATGTTTGAGAATCTACGTGAACAATATGATTGATACAGCAAGGTGGTGCACACTTTGAAAACTTATATTATGCATACCGTGGTAAATCAACACACTATTAGTGTATATGTATGTATGTTAATTTCTTTTGAGAAAAATAAAATCACAGATGGGAAAAATGAAATTTTGTTCATCTTTTCATTTCAGTACTATGTCATTTTGTTCATCTTTTCATTTCTGTACTGTATCTTTTGGCGCATAATGTATTTGTACCTCGCATGAAAGTCATCAAACTTTCGAAACGATCATGATGTGATTGACTTTTTAATAACGAATAAATGTCCTTTAAGGATCTCCAAATATTCCGATAAAGTCTGCTGAATTACATTTATAGAATTCTAGATGCTAGTGCATTTCCTCTACCGAAGTTTCAGTTCATATTTATAGCCTGCTACATCTATTCTGTTAAAAATAGGATTAGGAGCTTGGCCTATTAGATTACAATGGATTACTAAAGATTGACAGAACTAATCAAATATTGGGTTTATGAAAAGGAATTGTTTGAAATCTTTTATATAACATATTTAAATTCACTATTCTACACTACTCTATACAACTTTACAAAATATCACCACCACTTCAAGCCAAACACTGTTATAATTGCGAGCAGCTGAAATAAATACTGATAAAAGATAGGAAGATTATTAGAAAGAGCTTAAAATATTGAAATAATAAATAATAAAAAACAAACATGTGATTCGAATTAAATGTCTCTGTTTAGATGCCATGTGAAGTAATTAAATAAAAGTAATGACGCAATATTTCGTACGACATAATAAAACACGAGAGACAATATGAATTTCAAAATGAAAGCAAATTATGTTATAATTCAATCATTAAACTACCTACCAGTTTTCGCTGAAATAATCGAAGCATTCTACCTGCTTTGAAAGTCATTTTCTTCTTTTTCCTCCCTGCTCGGTTTCTCTAAATTGTCAGAAATTTAAAGAAGGGCCCAATAGATTTAAATAACTTATTTTCTATCTTATTTATAAATGGATATGACACTGAATTTCTTTCATATAGAAATTCATAATTTCATTTTAAAATTTCTTTAAAAATGTGAATTTTTAGGGATTCCGAAGACTTTAGCATTTGAGACAAATTTAAAAAAACCCCTTTATCAATACTTTGATTCTATTGGCTTCCTTCATATATCAAAATAAGGAGAATCTGGCAAACACCACTGTTCATTTCTACTTCTGCTTTCTGATATATAATATTTATATTTAATGACTATATGCCTTCAACAAGACACACTTGATAATTAATCACTTCACATTGACTAGAGTCCCATAATCCTCCTACGCACGTGCTTAAATGACTTACTGCATTACCGATCGCCTAGTTAACGCTCTATCTGGTTAAGTTATGACTAGAGCCATCCAATCGTCTAGAGTCACCAGAAATAACTGCTGCTGATCCAGGCTCTTCAATATCGTCTGACGATGGAGTGGGTGGGGTGGGGGGAAGCGGTGGCAACGGTCCACTGACCACCCTGAAACGTTCCTCCATCGATACTGACAACACGATTATCTTTGATGAATTGTAGCTCAGTGCAAGGTATTGACAGGTTGCACTGACGGAGAGCCCTGGGTCCCTGAGGTATCGTTCCACCTGCTGTAAGGTGGTAGGAGGCAACGAATTGATTTATTACATGCTGTGATTTGGGGGAGATCTTCGTATTGTTTGTTCGGATTATCTTAGTCTTGATTGGTGAACATTTTCACGATAGTCCATAGATTTCTTCTAAGGAAAGATAGCCGATGTTTGGGGAATACTCTTATTTCCCTATTGATTAATAATACCAAGGATAAATGGTTTTTCTTTGGGATTTTATTAAGGGTTGGAGTTTGTGCGAGGAAGAAACTAAATAAGATATATAGTGTTTGAAAGATTGTAGCATTTCGGATTCTTGATAGGTTTAATATAAGGTGCAAGTAATTTTTGTTATTAAATTACAAAATATGGAAGACTATTGTAAACTATTTCGGCGAAGTTTATTTCGTTTAGTCTTATCATATAAAGCTGCATGAAGAAATATACTCCATAGAATTTAACATCATCATCATTTTTATTCATATTAAAACTTAATTTGTCTTTATTTGGAATACCCAAAATCGAAAAAAAATAAGTTGTGTAAGATAAATAAATTGCTATTAAGGTACAGTTATCGTGTCACATCCATTAATTAAAAAAATGATTTTACTTAAAAGAAAAAAAAATCATAAGATAGTAAGTTACAAACCTACATTGCGACCAGCAGTTCACCAGTCATGTTTAATCAAATCAAAACATTAAAAAGTTTTGCCAACCGACTTTCGTGTACTGTATCTTACTGTAGCAAAAGAAAGTGCAATTTTACAATATTATGAACAATAAATATAAAGCATTTTGGATACCTAGCAATTTCCGGAAATTTGATATATAAAATAGATGCAGAATATTCTGGATAGGTAGCAATGTCTGAAAATTTGATTAAATACGGCAATTTGATGAATAAAATAGATATAGATTATTTTGGATAACTAACAATGACTGCAAATTTGATTAAATTGGAACCAGTTGATGAATAAAACTGACAAAATCCAACTAATTTTTAAAGTTTGGAGTTTATCAAAGATTTATTTTGTGATATCTCTCGAAATTTTAGTACGGTGGATCTTAATAGAATATTCATGATGTTTCTAGGCATCATGAGTTCTTGAATGAAATAAAATTAAGAACTAGGCATACTGGCATTTATTATTAAATACCTGGAGGTACAAAATGGTGGTGTGGCTATTTTGATACCAACTCCGATAATGAGATATGTCTTCCTAAGGAATACGTTTGCAAAGCATTTCAGATTATACATGTGTCGATGATGGCAGAAATCTTTTCATGTAGTGCCCATGACTATGACTTACTCAATATATTCCTAGACCTTCCAACTCCTATGATCTACTCCAGTAATATATGTTGTTCTACGATATCTTCACACTATTGTATCATTCCTAATATAGAATTGCATCGTGGAGATAAGGGCAATATCTCAAGCTTTAAAAATAAGTAAGCTAGAGGTGCATCATCTCAGTTGCTAAATATGGCTGTAGTGGCTTAAAATAAATGCCTGAATTTATGTTAAAAACATTTAAATGTTTAATGTTTTAGGCATATTGAAAATTTCAGGGATTCTAGAATTAAAGTATTTTGAATTTTCAGTAGAACATGAGAAATATTTGAAAATATTTCACATAATATAATAATGATAAGAATAACATATTTCAACAGGGTAAAAAAGCAGGAATTTTAATTATCATTTCAGCATTTAATTTGTCTATTTTATTTAATCTTCAGGGGAATCTTGAGATTTTCCTATTTGCATGGAATTCAACGAATTATTTCAAAGATCTTCAACAAACAGGGGAAAAATTAAAGAGACAGGAGTGATGCTTTTCAGATACCCGTTAGGGGGAACTTTATTTAATGAATAAAATAAAAACAACAGAATAAAACAACTCGAGAAAGCAGAAAAATAAAAAAAAGAATGAAAGTAAGAAAGAAAGGAAAAAAGAAAACGTTTTATACGCTCAGTGAGTTCTAGTCTAAATGAAGAGAATGGAAAAGAAACAGTTGCCCTAGTTTATAATCGGATAAAGGATCCAAAACGAATGATGAAGAAGGAAAAAAATCTAAATTGATCAACACAGAGAATAGGATTAGATAAAGAAACACACAAGAATGTGAATAAAATTCGAATGGATATCTGTTTTTTTAGAAGATATTTTTGTGCTCAGAGATATCAATTATTTAGGAATTATTAATTTTTGATGGCATAATTGTTTGTTGTGTATCAGTTTATTCCTCTTAATCCAATTAGAATGCGATGAATTTCTTGTATTTGCTTCTGGGATCATTTGTTTTCTCCGTTGTTCCATTGGATCTAATTGCAGTGTGCCACGAAATTGCCTAATTGGCTTAACTCGGTAAAGTTCTTTGTTATTTTCGTTTCCTAAATATTAATCACTTAGTGCAGGGTTTTATTAAAAGATGCATAAAATGGCGACTTCATATTTATCATTATTCTTTGGGCATGAAGCCTTTCTTGTTTATGTCATTGTGTATAAGAACTAATAGTTATAACAGGAATGAAAGTCTCACAAAACGTCAAAGAATTTTTGACCACAATAAAAATTTATGCAAAACTCATTCAAAAAGATATAAAGGTTTTATTACCTTCAGATAGAAATATTATAGTTATTAAATCTCGATGTGAACTTCCTTCTTGTGCTTTAGATGATCAAACAGTAATCAATTTCACTCTATACATCTGTATATACGTATGTGAGGATTTGAGGAATAAAGAAAATAGAAAGTTAAAAATCTTCTATCCAAATTTTAACATGCGATATGAGAACAATATTATTTTTAAGTCACTATTTACTTTAATTAATTTAAATCATTAATCAGTTTGAACCGGTTTTAAACAATCGGGTAACTATCAGATTACTCAAGCGCCAATATTTAGATAAACTTTTTTTTTCAAAATCTTTGGAACCCCAAAATTTTTTTGTCAGCTAGAATACTTGAAAATGAAAATTTAAAAAAAAAATATTATTATCATTATAACAGATATATGCACCTTTCGATACCTTCCCTCGCCTTTTCGTGTTTACTCCTGTTTTTTTCTTTGAGCTTCTTCAGGCGATAGCTTCTTACGCCCCTGCTCTTTATTGGTTAGATAGGAGAATCGGGTACATGGCGGAGAATCGTACCAGCTTGTATATTTTTGTTGGCGTTAAGTCTCCAAATGTAACAATCTTCTTTGACATTTTCTAATAACTCTAAATGTGAAAACTTCATGCCTCAAACGTGATAAATCATCAATTTTTTGCCCATGCATTTTGTGGATTCAAAAACATAAAACAACATCGTGTTCTCACATTATAATAAAAGCTTTAAAATGCTAATTTAAATTCTGCAAATTACTGTATTTAATGCATTTTTGTATCCCATATGAAAAATACTTAAATCTAGAGATAGGTAACTGGCTGAATTTTCATGCAATTCTTAGCAGGCCATATCTAACATCATCTATACAATTCTTGGAAATTATAATGTGGCAAAATTTTTTTTAGAAATATTGTTTGTAATCCGAAACACTGAAAAAATGGCTTGTTATTAGTTATTTCTTTTACATAATTTTGCCACGTATCCCAGACATATTGGACATTCTGTGTCAGATTATTTCTTAATTGTGTGTTGAAAGAAATTAAAAATTCTTATTGTACCACTTCATAAATATGAAATTATATCAGTTTATCAGAACAGAACTTTCAGTTGCATAACATGCCCCCTTCCTTGCATTTTTATATAGCTATTTAATGCATTAATTTGTAAACCGCGTTAAATCTGTGTTATTATGAATATTTTATGATTAATGAAGTAAACACAGTTGTTGAAAAATAGCAATGCTGTCGTTAGAATATAGCTAGTTTCATTAATTTAATCTTTGGACATAACAAAATTAGCCAACTTTCTATGGAAGAAAAACATGAAATCTTACCTTTTCTAATAATAAGGATGAATGTGCGTGTATGTGTTGAAACACAGTTAACTTACCTTAAGTTACCACATTTGGCACAGATATACTTTAAAGTGTGAGAAATGTGCATCTTGGAGTGATTTTTTTTTAATTTTTATTAAATAAAAGTTAAGATTATTTTATCCCATTTTCATAGGTAACTTCCCTAGAAAAAGGTGAATTTTCGCATTATTAAAATTTTAAATTAATCATTATTTATGATTATCGTCATGCAAGGAGAATTCTAAACTGAAACCTAAAGCGGTATGAATAATATTTTAGAAATCTTTAGAATCCTTAAAAAAATACTATTACGAAAAATGAATTATTCGTTCATTGGATTGGACAAAATATCCAACAAACCCGATAGCGGATGATGATGCTTTATTCTTTCTATAAATACGTATAAAAAATAATTAGATGCATATTTTTGTGTGTGTGTGCCTTGGCTTTAATAGTTATCGAAAGATCTGGTGAATCGTGCATCCAAAATTCTCTTGTATTCGAGAACCATAATTTTGTACACCAAATCCATGCGAAGTCACTAAACTGGGCAATATTGATTCGGATAATATTCAGCATCTGTCATAGCTATCTGCAACCCTCTCTTCCTTATTATGATAATAACTATACAGGGAAGTAATGTTATATATTTGTAGCATTTTTAAAAATTTCACATGTTGATTTTTACTTGTAAAAAAGTAAAGGAACGGTATAGCTAAGTTTAGAAAATAAACGAACCGGATATTTATGTCTTTAACAGAGCTATGATGTTACAGGATCCTCTCCATTAGAAAGTTAGAGTTACACAATAAAAAGAAATCTAGCAAGGTATTAAAATAACGCGGCTTTAATGTAAGATGCTTATAAAATGAAATTTGAAGGAATTATCTGAAATCAAATGTAACAAATATTGCCGATGAGATAGTTGGTAAGCCCGAGGGAACTAGTATGCTAATATCTACATGCGAAGTATTCACTGTACAAAAGCGCATATATATAAAAAAAATAATGAAATTCACAATCCCTTTCATATCGTCGACAGATACAAATATGCAATGCCATATTTCTTTAAGACACTTGTAATTTGGCATAATTTTTCATTTTGGAGGCCATCGGATTTCGATTCTATCTTAAAACGATTCTTCATTTACGATTGAATTATAATTATCGGCGAAGTCAACGTTCAAAATGTCAATTTTGAAGTAAAAATGTTGATTAACAAAAATGGAGACAAATTCATCCTTAAAAAAAAGAAATAGCGAAAAATCAGCAAAATAATTTACAAGACAATGACTGATTTTTTTTTCATATAACAAAGACAAACTGTCTGAATGCATTATTACTAAGACCATAAACAAAGACATAAGAAAAAGAACAGTGGAACTACATCATTACGTGAAGAGAAAACCAGTTTGTCAAATATCCCGCTTTATGATGGCATCATTGCAACTTCATCTACACAAGACATTGGGTATTAGCTACTACAACTAATTAGAAACTGATATTAGTTTCACGAAACCACTGGCATTCATTAAAAAACAAACTTTTCCTCCAAGGGATTCTCAAATATCTCTGTTATTTTAATTACTTCACCATCTCATTTGAGAACGTTAATTACAAAGTTAAATAATAAGGTAAAACTGCGCCTGTTAGCTTGTTAAAAATTCTGAATACTAATAATTATGCGATACCGAATCTAACTATTTTTACAAAATTTTCCAATGAGAGATGAAATTTTCATTGCTTTTATATTAGTAGATGATCGTTTTTCATAATAAAAAATACATTTTATTGTGATAGGCATTGCTTACCTCATTAATTCTAGAAAGTCCTATTCAACAAACATTCCTCTACTACAAATCCTTTACATTAATAATATAACCCCTGCTTTCGGCGAGGAACTGATAGCTCATTATATTAGTAGTATTAACTTAGTAATGACAACCAACTTTAATGAGCTACATCTAATTAGAGAAAAAGAAAGTATTTTCACTTATATTTCCACAATAAACACGAAGGTTTCTGATTTGTTAGCTATGTCAGGATAGAATCGAATTTTGACCATTGTGCTTAAACTAGGGTCTCTGTCAAATTCAGTGTTCCGGTATATCTCGAAAATTGAAGCCAATAGGGGCAGAGGCCATTGATGATGTTTTCATCGGAAATATGCTTTGATTTTTATCTGAAATAAAAATTTGCAAAATCGGTACTGTAGTTGTGACTGCGGGATTCATAGAACACACAATATAATTTCGATTTTGTTTCGAAAATCGAAGATATTATGTATGGGGGTGGGACGGAGGAGGCCGACCTTGATTACATATTAAAGGGCCATAAGTTTTGAAGTAAAATAAAAATGGATAAAGTCAGAACAGGGTGTAGGAAAAATAATTGTTCTTTCGTATCTAATTATTAAAGATTATAGATTTGAAACTAAAGTTAAAATTATTTAAGGATGATAATATAATTCGTCTTATTATGTATATTACTATTACACTGAAATTGTAAGCTTTCTTATTTTTTAATATTGATTTTGGAAGGGGGGGGGTTGAGAGAAATGCAATCAACTCCGTTAATATAAAGTAGTTCTTTTTTAAAAATTAAATTTAATACATTACAATTAAACATTAACATATCACAAACATAAAATGTAAAAGAAGTTCATAATTAGGCAATCAAAAATTTAAGCAACGTTTTGATAACATTTTTGATTTTGATTCCTCAGAGTTTGAGTAAGGGTAGAGTGGTTTGTCTCTTAGTTCAAACAATTTATTACAACGATCTATCTTCTCTTATTAGTAATTTGCTTGCGTTTGCTATTTATATTAACGTAACGTATTATCACTGCCCTTTTAAAAAAAATGATCCCCATACATTATTTTACCTCCAAAGAATTTTAAAACTAAAATTCCTAAATTATTTGCAATATTCCTGATGATACAGAGTGTTTCAAAATTTAACTCATAAAGTGTCTGAAGAAAGAAGAAAGAGCTGCAAAAAAGAGGAAGGGACAACAAAAAATCAATTAAAATAAAAGGAAAAAAAATCATGTATATGGATTATTACTAGATTCCATGAACCAGGTATGATGGAAATAATCCGGAAACACAAAGAGACAATAAACAATAAAATATGAAAATTATTTAAAGAAAAAATTAAGGAACTTTTATAAGAATAAAAATTCTTTATCGGAGGCAGAACACACACAATCATTCATTCACATTTATCTAGTCTTCAGAAATGGATCATTGAGAACTCTTTCGGAAAAGCCCCGTGTTTCACGAGCTTTTGTAGCGACGAGGAATATTCTTGGAACAAATTCAATAAATAAAATAGGAAAACTTACTCATGTTTTCGGTGTGCAATCGGAAATTTAAATGACGAATCTATTATCCGGACTTAGAAACAGCTCCCTCATACTCATCTGGAGGGTGTTTCTGCCCATACTTTTTTATGTGATTTTTTTTTCTTTTCATATTTAATAGCTATTATAAAAATTAGTAAATCGAGTTTTGCATTGCCTTTTATTTAATTTGCTATAAAATAAATCCAAATATTCTAGTTTAAGAATTGCGTTTTCAAGTAAAAAATGATATTTGATTATAATTTTACATTTAAAAGTAATTATCGTTTTTGTATGTCATTTTTAATCCTTCTATTTTTTATTCTGTATTATTTCCAAAGCTATCGCTATCTCTTCAAAAAAAGAAACAATACTAAAAATGCATAAAAAATGTAATTTTTATTTATCTCGATATTATTTCCATATTATTCCTTTATGTAACAACACGAAATCATGATTATCACAACAAAACATAGAACAAATCACTGAAATAAATTTGAATGTATATGATATCAGTAAACAGCTGCTATAAATTTCCAATTTCTTTTCGTTTGCTTACATCAGTAAAAAAAGAAAACATCCAAAGGATATATCGAAAATAAACAATCACAAAGATTTTTTTGGTTATAGCACTTTACTGTTACGAGCGAAGAAGGGAAAAAATGATTTTTGCAGTCGTGAGATGTGATCCATGTAAACAGCCATTAACATCACATCCGTTGCACCTGGCCAGTCTATTCTGTTCATGAAAAAGAACCGTTTTTATCATAAACATCGGAAGTGCCAGAGCCAATGTACGAATTTCCCATGTTTAATACTGATTTATTATCCAGGTTTTAGTAATAATCTCCTGCGAGAAATGGATGATGCTGGCATGGATTCCAAAACGTGATTCGCTTTTATATGCTGTCTGTTTGGTTTGCAGGGAGTAGATTGCATACATGATTTACTGGAAATTTGTTTCCGAAGGTAGTCTCGAAAAACTAAGGTTAATTTATATAGTATATGTTACCGTTAAAATGTGAAATCCGTTATTTCGTAGAATAATTAGGTATTAGGTAGAATAATAACTAGACAAGTTAGTTAAAGTGCAGGGTGGTTTTAATTCAAGTTCCACTTTGAAATTATCAGAAAAGGAAAACTGTTGGACCAAATGTTATCAAACGTGACAATAATTTGAAGGAGATCATGTAAATTTCTTTTCAGCCAAAAAAATGTTCAAAAACTATAGCGTTTTATCCAATATTGTTAAGCAAAATAGGACATGATTACATCGGTTTGAAATGTGTTTAATCGTTTCTGAAACATGTTAAAAAGCATATTCAATGTGGCGTCCACCATTTTCTGAAATCAAATTACATTACTGTATTCTCAACAGTAGTTCTTAGCATATCAGGAGGAAAGTTAGATGTCGATGTCGATGTAGCGCATCTTTCAATACGGCCAGATTGTTTAGATTATGACCATAAACAGTGCTTTTGAGATAACACACATTGAACATGCTTTGCAACACGTTTCGGAAACGATTAAACAAATTTTAATTGTTTTGGGGGTAAGGGGGGGCAGGGAAAAAATTCTCATGACATCTTTAAATTATTAGCAAGTTAGATAACAGTAGTTTTTCTTTTATAACCATTTCAAAGTTTAACTTTAATTATAACCGCCCTCTATATAAAATTATTGAGTTCTAAGATTTAACTTGATATTCTATAGAATAACAATTACTTGTTTGTTAAATTATGAAATACGGCACTCGAAAGATCTTTGAACCGCTTATAGGTGCTTTTAGTCAGTTTTGAACCGCTTATAGCAGCTTTGCAATGTTTGTGTATACTCTTCATTCCGTTGTCTTTAGACGTAGAATTTAGATGGTGTATTTATGTTAGAGTTTTACATTTTCGATTATTAAGAAATATTTTTACAACGTTTTTACAAGCAATGAGTTCTGGAGGAATGGGAGACCAACCTGTAAATAAGAAAGATTTAATGCAAGTGAGATTTGAATCTTTATTAAATAAGAATATTTTTCCCCTTTCTGTTCAACTAATGTTTGCAATATGAGCAATAATAAGTTATATTATCTGCTTTTCCTTATTATTTATCAATTAATAATCCTCAATAGAGATAAAAGGCATTTTTCGAGAGATTTTAGCTATTTATGACCAATTAATTTAAAAACGGCCTATCATTAGTTATTTTATAGAATAACTAGGCAAAGTATGAGATTTTTCATCTATTATGCACTTTGACTGACTTGTCTAATTATTTCATGAAATATCTAGTTATTCTATGAAATAACTGAAATATACATTTCAACGGTAACACATATAAAAATTGTTTCTGCTGAGATTGCTTATGTTTTAGATGTAAACAATTTTTATACAATTTATATGGTTATAACGAAAAACTATAGTTTATATATCTGAGAAAAAAATTCATAATGTTCTTATAGAGTGATTAAGGTTAGCCTCCGCAAAGAAATATTTCACATTCTTTTCCAAAATAAATGAAAAAAATCTATCTATTTATTTGTGAGATGAAAAAAAATTATAATTCATTGAAAGAACAAAAATAATCCATACTGAAAAGACTTTCTTATTCATCAACAAGATTTTATAATCATACAATCTCAAAAAGAATTCGTGCTTGATGCATATACAGAAACAAAGATCATTTTTGAAATTTTTCGAACTCGAATCTCCCATTTTTGAGAAATAACTGCTAAGAATTATAATTAATTGAATTAAATTGCATTTGCAAATTTACAAAAATCAATATCGATTCTTACACTCAAACTCTTTAATGTTCCATTCAGTTTATTCTTGAATTCAAGTACTCACAATTTATATACAGTGTCTCACAAAAGTGATGGGACACTTGTGCTTTACAAAAGGAAACTGTAATAAAATAAATTAAAAAACATGTACAAATTTTTTGTGGGTGTGTTTCTTACTTAAATTTAGTAACAATTATTACATAACATACATTTTGTCAAAATATTAAAATATTAATTTAATAAAAATACAATTGTTCAGAACGGAGCAAAAAATAGCTCACATAAGTCATGGGACACCATTAGATATGCAACAAAGATCGTCTGAAATAAGCAATAAAAATATTTTTGGTGGTTTTATTTTTACTCAAAAGCAATTGGCAATAATTTATAAAATCGTCTTTAGTATTTCTCTCCAGTTTGTTTTGGAATTTTTGTGTTTTTTAGCTCTGTGCAGCAATAAATGCTAAACGAAAAGAAACTTCGCCGAAATTCAAAAATTAGTTATTAATTTGCATATTGAACATGGAAAATCTATTAGAAAAACTGCTGAAACAGTTAACTTGAGTCATTCAACAGTTTTCAATATCATTAAACGATATAAAAAGAATCATATTATTCAGTATAAAAAAAACCTGGCCGACCATCAAAGCTATCCAATGGAATAAAGCGAATTATCGTTCGAAATATTTTTTAAAAAATCCAAGAAAGAGTGCTCCTAATGTTGATGCTGATTTACAAGCATTATATGGAATAATTGTTAATCCTGTGACTATTAGAAGGATAATTCGATGTGCTGGATGTCACGGTAGAGTAGCCAGGAAAAAATTCTTCTTAAGTGAAAAGAATAGGAAACTCAGACTATCTTTCGCAAAATCCAACATAAATAAGAATTCTGATTACTGGAATAAAGTTATATTTGCTTATGAGAGTAAATTTAATATATTTGGTTCTGATGGTAGAATCTTGGTGTGGAGAAAACCCAGGGAAAAATTTCGCAAACAAAACTTGGTGCCAACAGTAAAACATGGTGTAGGAGGTGTTATGGTATGGGGGTGTATGTCGTCCGCTGGAGTTTGTAATCTTGTTTTTATTGACAGTATAATGGATCAGTACAAGTATATTGACATTTTAAAGCAAAATTTGAAATCTTCAGCACGAAAATTGAACCTTCATAACGATTTTAAATTCCACCAGGACAATGACCCCAAGCACACTGCTTTGAAAGTTATACTCTGGCTGTTGTATAACTGTCCTGAAATAATAAAAACACCACCATAATCTCCAGACTTAAATCCCATAGAGAATATTTGGCAAGAATTGGAATCAAGAATTCGCAAACGCACCATTTCTTCAAAACAACAATTAAAATCGGTGCTTCAAGAAGAATGAGGTAAAATCACGCCAGAAATCACAAAAAAAATTAGTCGAATCCATCCCAAGAAGATTAAATCATGTTTTAAAAGTAAAAGGAAATCCAACAAAATATTAAAACCTTTTAAAAAGTAAAATTTTTGGATAAATATTTGATGGAAAAGTAAGTGTCCCATCACTTATGTGAGCCATTTTTGGATCCATTATAAACAATTATATTTTTATTAAATTAATATTTTAATATTTTGACAAAATGTATGTTATGTAATAATTGTTACTAACTTTAAATATGAAACACACCAAAAAATTTTTGTACATGTTTATTTATTTATTTTATTACAGTTTCCTTTTGTAAAGCACAAGTGTCCAATCACTTTTGTGAGACACTGTACTTTAAATAAAGAATGAAAGATTCTCATTTTTGTAATCAAAAGTTGATATCTGAATCTTGATTTAATCAGAATTGGTTTGCCATTCTCAGGTTCTCGGGAGACTGTTACGAAAATTAAATATACAGGGTGTTTATTTAGTCCCGGACCCATTTTGATGTTTAATAACTCATAAAATAATAAAGATATAAACAAACTTATGGCATTTATTCATGGAATAACTCATATATTTTCCTTTTCAGGTTTGAATATTTTTACTTTTGTAAATATCGTCTGCGCGTGTGGTTAATTTCAGATAATTTCATTTTCCAGTCTAAATATCTGTACTTTTCTAAATATCGTCTGCTTATTAACTGCATTTTTCTCTCGTTTGTTTTTGGCAACTATTGAAATGTTATGCTTACTTTTGATGTGTTTGTTCTATGTAGTACTTTTGTATGTGATGTTTTATTCGAGCGGATATTAAGGAGAAAGCATACACCACAAGAGAAAACACAGCATCCTTTCATGTTTCTGGCATTGTTAATCGCCATAATGTGCGCATATGGGGATCTGAAAACCCCCATGAATACCGTGAGGCACAAAGGGATTCCCCAAAGGGTAATGTGTGGTGCGGACTAATGCACAACCGAGTCATTGAGCCTTTCTTTTTTACAGAAAAGACGGTCTCATCAGTCGTATACTTAGACATGTTGGAAAACTTCGTATTTCCACAACTAGAAGAGCTTCAACCACATGTCTTTTTGCAACAAGATGGTGCGCGACCTCATTGGGGTACCATCGTTCGTACTTCTTTGAATGACCATTTTCCAGGAAGATGGATTGGGCGAGGACGTCCAATTCCTTGGCCACCCAGATCACCTGACATAACGCCGCTGGACTTTTTCCTTTGGGGCTTTGTAAAAGACAACGTTTTCAGGAGGGGAGTGTCGAACATTGATGACCTAAAAGCCAGAATTACAACCGCAATAGGCACTGTGGATGCCGACATGCTTGCCGCTACCTGGCGTGAAATTGACTATCGACTTGATATTCTCTGTGCGTTTTGGGGGCACACGTGGAAGTTCATTGACAAGGGTCATGAAACATTTTCAGTCTATTTAACCATTTATGTTATTAATTTTAATCTATCTTTATTATTTTATGAGATTTTAAACATCAAAATGGATCCGGGACTAAATAAACACCCTGCATAATATTTTTTTTTTTAAGATTTAACTCCGATAACTGTCTTTTGGCCTTAAAATGAAAAGGAATCAGAAATTTAAATAATCTAATCGTTTAATTACCGTTAAAGCTTTTTGAGAACACTTGTTTTTTAATCATTCTAACTAAAAAGTGGAATTTGCAGCTTTGATTATTAAATCTAATTTTTGAATTAATTGCTATAATAATTACAAACTTAGTAAAATGATTAAGAAATAAAATTATCCCAAATTAAAAATAATTATTAATTATTAAAAAGATTTAAAGCAATGTTTCATATTATTTTTCATTCATGTTGTTATATAAATATCCTTTTCATTTTGACAAAATGACATTCTTCAGTTTTGACATGCAAGTGATAAAATTGATCTGATATTTTTACTAATTAAATGGCATAGGCTAATAAAAATTTCAGTTCAGTAATTAATTTATTAATATTGAATATTTCACTAAGTAACATTAATAAAGTCTCTTTTATAGAGGTCAAAAACAAAGGTGTTTTTTTATGTAAGAACAAAAATATTCAATAGCAAACGAGAAAAATTGTTTCTTATTTATTATCATTTTCATCCGCTATTGTATTTTGTGACGTCAATTTTGTAATAATTTATTTTAAATGGAAAAGAAACTAGTTTAGTTAATAGTTTATTTAAATTTGTTTCTTATTTAATAAAATCATTAAATAAAATTTTCAGTTTAATAATTATTAATATTCTATTAATTACTTAGTAACAACAAACAGTTCCTTCCTAAAGATGACAAAAATGAATCAAAGTAGTCTTTTATAAAATAAGAAGGTTGAAGGATTTCTGATTAAAAATTTCTTGGAAAACCTTTTTTTACCTGATATAATCCTCATCCCTCACTGCAAGTTGTGGTGGCAGCTTTCTAGATTCACATGGGAATGGCTTAAGGTCCCGGAAGAAAAACGAGCTTTTAAAATCTTTTACATCCATTTTTAAAACATTGTTTTAATCTTGCAACTTTAAGAAAAATACTCTTCCCAACTTTAGGAATTTTTTTTGTTCTTTCCAAATCCAACATAACTTTGGAAAAATTGTTTCAGACTTTTTCTTTGTACATATTTTTTTTTTTGAAAACTGAAAAATCGTCTGCAAAAGAGAAAACGAAATATAAATCTTCCGTTTCAATAAGAAAAGAATTCAGATGTGTTTTTATGATAGTAATCAAAGTAACAATAATGTAAAATTATTATTACTACAGAAAAGAAATAAAATTTTTGTAAAGAATAAAATGTAAATCTTTTAAAAATTTATTTTTATTCTTGGAAAATATTAATCTTTAGAATGTGCAATAATAAATCCACTAATATGCTTTTAAAAGAGAAAATTTTCAAAGAATATTAAGGAAGCACATTGCATTGTTTTTAATTCATTTGAAAATAAGAATATATGTGTACGATAATTTTTGAATACATGTGGTTATCTGTATACTATCTTTCTTTTCTGGGAAGAAAAGCTAAAGATTTATGAAAGTAATACGATAATGATACACAAAATAATTGAATCACAATCTGATACGAGTTCTCAAGAATTATAGCGTGATGATAACGAGATCATAAAATGATGGCAAGAACTAAGAGCGAATTATAATATTATACCAAGACCTAAAAATTATCCTCAAATTGATACCATAATACCATAGATGGTGCCGAGATTGGGAAATTAATCGTAAGTTGATTTAAAAGTCGATAACAGTTCATAAGTTGAATAAAATTCAGCAAACACATTCCATTTTTTATCACTAAGTAACCATCCGATAACTCTCCAATATCGGAAGTGTAATTATCTAGGTAAGTGTGCACTATCCTTCTCTCAATTAACATCGAAAGTACTTTTATTGCGCAAAATTTCTACTAAACTTACTGCGAAACAATTATGTCGTTCTAACCTACGGTAATTAGGTTCGTTTCAGCTGCCTATGATTCATTTTATCTATGACTCACTTTAGCCAAAAAAAAAAAAAGATTTTTGCACCAATAAACAAACAAATTTGCAAAACAAACAAAACAAAACCATTTATTTCTGTTTTTGAGGTGTTCACAAAATGGTCACTAATAAATTTTCTCGTGGGATATTTGTGTGCAAACTATCGACGCTTTTCACGCCTTAAAACACTTGTTTTTGGCGCAAATTTCTTGTCCAGCCAAAATTGGATTCGTGCACTGGGGAAGATACTCTATTCATTGAGGATGCAATAATTACACAGATCTCTATGGAAAGACAAAATTTTACAAGTAGCTATAAACATTTAAGGCTCAACTCATCGAAATGAAAATGGGAGTTTTACTTTAATATTTTAATAGCTGATGCCAAGAATAGGTTTACTGTACGTGATCATTTTTCCAAAAATCACAATACCATTGGAAAAACTAAATTACCTGTCTACTACATATTCTTTGTTAAATAATTTTGAGTAAAATACATGCACGCTATGTAAAGCATGTATATGAGCTACAGAGACGTATATATTTGATTTCGGGAGATTTTAAACCAATACTTTCTTCTGTTATTTGTTGCTAAGTGTATTACTATTTTCTTTAACAATAAGTGAAAGAATCCTGAACAAGAATGAACCTTGAATGTTTAAGCCTATGTTTTAAAAAGGTTCAGATTTGTATAGTTGGAATGCAACTTGATTGAGAAGCAATAAAGGAGTTTTATATAAAATCGGTTGGCCCAGGAAAGTAAATAACATAAGATTTCGTATTCCAGTCTCAGCGGTTTTAAATATTTCTAAATACATATTTGTATAGGTGATAATTACAATGAATAATTTTTACCTAATATCTTATTGTATGTAAATTTACAAATGAATTTCCAATGTTAATTTGCCTTTGAATATAAATATGGTACTTAATTTCTAAGTTAATATTATAAAATGAAAAATCAGTTTAAAATTTAATACTTGACACGTATGATACTTTATCTAATTAGATAAAACTGTTTGATAAAAAAGTTAATCATAAATAAAGTGCAAATATATTTCTACATTAGATGATAAATTTAGACATGTTTTAAATCTTCTATAATTTATCTAGATAAGTTAATGCAAAATTAAATGAAATAATATCCTCTCTTACAAGATTTTAAAGTAATTCATAAAAATATTTTTAAAAATCGAATTTCACCCATAATTCTTAAATAAGGTCTTACAAAATTCACCTTTCATGAATATTATACTTTTCAAGTTTCAAACATAAAATCATATAAAAAGCGTTTAGCTAACGTAAAAGAAAGACAAATAATATATGTTAACATTTTGAATAATCAAAATAAATTTAAATAAATTTTGTTAAAATTGAATCTACAGGATTTATGGATAATTATATTTATCAAAACAGCAACTGAAAATGAACTCACATTGCAATTAAAGTGAATTAAATCTTTTACAACATTGGAATTTATTTTATAATTGTGTGTTTTGCTATTCTTACATAAATAATTTCATTCTATTTCTTTAAAGAAATAACTATAATATACATACATAATTTATTTTTAAGAAAAGATTTAATAAACGAACACTTCATTTCAAACGAAAGCATGTTATTATTGTATCTTTTCGCAAATAATTGTCCATGTAATACCATGAAAGCATATTCTTTCAGTTAGAATTACATGTGTTATTTAATGCTTAAATGCCGGGGACATAAGTTATTGCAGTTAAATTTACTAAAAGAAGCTTCATGTAAAATACCTCAAACTTAATAATGGCGCTATCCTCTTAGCATAAAGCAGACCATCTTTAAAATTTAAAACCTAAGCTTCCAAAAAAAAAATCCCCATTTCATTTTTTTTTCTTTGCCATTACTTTTCTAGAAAAAGTTTACTAATGACCAAAATCGGAAAAACGTTTTCTCCGGTAATTAAAGTCCTTAATGAGATTCTTTTTAACCTAAATGTAACAAAAATGAGAGAAATGTCTTGAAAATTGGGAAGAAAGGAATAGTTTTCAAATAAAAATTTCATCAAAAAACGAGATATAAAAAACATCTTATAAAAAATTACATTAAGTCTTAATTTTCAGTACTTTAAGAAAACGTGCTTTTAATTTGACGAACAAGAAATAAAAAAAGGGGGGAAATGAAATGCAATTATCGGAAACTGTTGCTACTATTGGGACTAGACTTCAATTGGATTTTCTAAGGCATTAGCAGATACTTCATAAGAAATAAGTATTTTTCTTGTATGCAGGTATCTTTAAAGCCCTGGGGAGCAGCTCTGTCTCAATAACACAAAACAACAAAACAAAAAATTCTATATATTAATTTCTTTTACTTATTTGAGTCTCTGGCAATAGAATGTCAAATTTTAAATATTTCTCAACTGTTCAGCTTTTCTCTTTTTTTTTATGAGTTTTGTATCTTTCATTATGAAAAATTTTAACAAATGAATGTTTTATTATTCTGAAAGGAAAATGTATTCATTTCACAGAATGCACATACATTTAGATGACAGGATTTTTTTTTTCTGTAAAAAAAGAAGTCATCAAATGCTTTTATAGTGATTGGAGAATTTGCATATTTGAATAGTTTGATCTTTATTATTAATAATAATGGCATACATTTTATTCTATTTTCCACATTTGGTGACCAGCCTAGATTACTGATATTTTTAGGCAATTAAATGCTAAAAATGAAATGATATCTGATGCGAACGAAAAACATGAATTCAATTGAATCAGTTCACTATAAATTCAAATATATATATAATATAATATGAAATAAAAGTAGAAGTGAAAATCCTATTATGGAGTTGGTAATTGACAAAAGCGCACGACTGAATTTTTAGATGAATAAGTTTGAATTATGTCTTAACATTTCAAAAATAAATAAATATGAGTCAAATTAAATTTTTTTAAATATTAAAATTAAAGAAGAAAATTATGTGGAACTTATCATATTAAAAAAATCTAATTAAAAATAATGTTTTGTGTCTTAAAAAAGTAATTATTTTAAAAGATATGAGCCTCAATTTCCATAGACATGCTACAGCGATTACTTAACTACCGACGGTTAGGTCTATTTTTTCACTCAAATAAACTTTATATTTTTTTATTTCTTTTATATTTTCTTTCCTCTGGCTGAATGGAACTGGACTGAGGCCTCTTTTTGGCATACAACCCCTAACGAATCCCCTCCAGAAAATTTCATATAGCATGTTGCAGTTCCATTCGTTAATTAAGAGAAGGGTTAAATTAAGAGCAGCTGCTGTCAAAACGTTCAATGAAGCAGTCTGAAATGTTTGCATGACGCTTTCACTTTTGCCATTCTAATAAGTAATAACAGAGGTTTATGTGTCACGTACGTTGGTGTTTTACATATATAGATTATTTTTAGAACCCTTTAAAATTCTTAAAAAGTTGCGAACTTCGCCTAATAAAAGTGTTGTACAAATTAATTTACATAAAGATGAAATTTTTTGTGTTATTATTGAAATCGTAAACTTTATTTGTACAGATTTATTAACCTAGCCTAACGCTGAAGAAAGTTGAAAACATATGTTCGTTAACTACGAATTCACGTGGTTTTATGTCCATTACTATGGCTTAATATTTTTTTGCTGAACTGTTTTATGATTTTGTAACTTTAAATGTTATTCTTGGAAACGTTCAGTATCCTCTAAAAAAATGAAATTATTTCATATTTCTCAATGGAACAAAACAGGTGTATAAATATAGTGAGTTTATGCGAGCCCCTATAATCTTTTGATGTCATTTCATGAAACTAACCAAAAAAACTTGAATCTTTTATTTTTGCATAAAAATGAATAAAATATAATTATCTTTATAACGGTAAGAATAAAGATAAAACGTCTTAAAAATGGATAAAAAAATAAAAATTAATCCATTCCAAATTCTAAAAAGGTCATTAAAATATAGGTTAAAAATATATGAAACAAAGTTAAGAAGATAATAAAATATGACGGTCTGACAAGATGTTTTACTTTTTGAAAAAAAAATGGGCATTAGATTATAAATTGAAGAAATGTGAATAAAATGAAATAAATATTCACGTATAGCTATAAAAGGAAGCATTTTCTGTTCGTTTCCTTGGTATCTGTCCCTATTTACCGCGTCCTCAAATATGAAATTGAACAGGTTGGGACGGACCTCTTAATTTTGAACCGTGGTCAGATGACGAGGACGACACCTGAAATGGCACCCCCCTTTCCACACCACACCAGAGGGAGGACGTTTGGTCAGGACGGATTTAACGTGCAACAGACCCCTTTACACGACGGTTCTTCGTTGGAATCGGTTCCGAAGCCGAGACCCTCCAGTTCCGAAGCCGAGACCTTACCACCAGGCCACCGAGGCCTTATCAAAGCAACCAAAAAAGAGTCTCTAGAAAGAAAATTTTGTAAATCTTGATTAGTAAAATTTGAGATTTTTTTTTATAAATACAGCCATTTTTTCAACAGAAAAAACTTACGAATTAAAAAGTATTTCTGCAACTGATATTCTAATCCAGTTATCCTTTTGAATTTTTTTACTCATTATTCGGACATTTTCTCGACTTTAAAAAAGGAGATCAGAATCTTTTTCTTCATTAATCTTTAATTATTTTTCATCTGGTGACTTCAAAATTATAATCGGTGGCAAAAATCGAAGATCGGCAATTAGAAGTTTTACTTCTTCACTGATTTGGCCAAGTGCCAAATTTGAAAAGCAAAAAACATGAAAATTATTTTTTTATAATTTAAATTCTTATAATATCGTTTACAGATGTGTGTTTTTTTTTCTTTTTTTTTCTAATTTCACTCTCATATTCTCTTTATTGTCAATTTATTTTTAATTTATTTTATTTGATTTTTATCTCCTGGCTATATTATTGACATCTAGAAAAATGAACTTGAAAAATAAATATTATTATTTTTTTTTACTTCATTGATAGATTTTATGTTATCGTGGTTGATTTCGCTGATATACATAAGCTTACAGATAATGAGATGTTGATTTTACATGTAGAAAATTAAATAATGTGCCCAGTTAGAACTTTTTGTATTTACTTTATAATGAAAATACCTTGATATATTAAATATCAACGTTTAAAAAACTTTATGAATGAAATACGCTTCCAAAGGCTAAAGCTGTATTTCATTTTCATTTTTGCTGCATATTGTGAAAAAAAAAATTATGGATAGCCGAGAAGGTTTACATCTTGATATGCTCTCTTTTGATAAAGTATTTTTCATCCGTTTTTTAGAGGGAAATCACGAATATATGTATGGTAAGTAATAGGATATAGCAGTTGGGTTTTATTTCTCGGAAAATGATAATGAGAGAATTTTCGTCTTCATTGGTCAGATCTTGATGACGCATCATATCTATTATGTGTGAGTTTAGTATATTAGTGTTAGGGGTGGTGACGCCTTTTTAGTAACCGAACTTAGATCCAATTTGTTATTCATAGAATAGGTTATTTAGATGTACTAGAAGAATTTCGAATTTAATAAGATATCCTAATAAATGTACAGAAATTCTGAATAATTTAATTCCTAATCGATTTTTAAAAATTCCTCGACTAATAAATCAATATAAAAAATTTCTTCACAAATATCCATAGAATATATTTTTCTTTCATATTTATTTCCATTTAATATCTAAACTGTTTGAGATGATTTAAATTTTTTCAACTCACTCTTTAGCAAGTATGAAACGATAAGTAAACTCATTTGTCATTTTATTGTATGCAATTTATTTTAATAGCTATGCAGCTAATAATATTTTTTAGAATATAGTTTTATTTTCCTTTTACATTAATAGATTTAATCGAATTTTTAAAAGAAGGACAACGAAAATTGCCTACATTTAATTGTTTTTGCCCTGAAATTAAAAGATCTAATCAAATTCATTTTCCAGAGAATAAGAGACCTTTTAATAATTCCATACATTTTAAATTATTTTTTTATTTCAATATATTTTCTTTTCCCACAGGAAAAATAATCCATAACCGTTTAAAATATTTTTATTGTATCCCAATTTTCAATTAAAACTGAATTATGTCGAAATGCAATCTTCCGGTTATAAATGTTTTTTGCATTGAATAGATAATTTAATCAATCTATTGATTCTTTTGTACAAAATCGTGAAAGGTTTTTCATGTAGTTTTATAACAATTGTTAGCCCAATTCGTCTGAATAATCAAACATATATCTCATTGTAATTTATTTTGTAATTAAAATCACACATAACCCTTTGCAACATATTGTTTGGCAATTTCACTTTAATATAGGAAACAAAAACTCGCTTGTTATACATGGACTAGGGTAATATTTTCTTGCAGTAAAATTAAACGAGACTTCGTATCTCATGCAAAAGATCCTATGGGATTTTTTTGTCTCTTTCAATAATTATTAACGAAGTTCATCATATTAATAAATTAGCAATATCAAAATTAAATTAACAATATCAAAATGAAATTAACATTATCAAAATGAAATTAACAATATCAAAATGAAATTAACATTATCAAAATAAAATTAACAATATCAAAATGAAATTAACATTATCAAAATGAAATTAACAAAAGAAACTATTAAATTAATGTTCTTGTAAACAAATTGTTGACTGAACAGTTTTGCTGTTAAACAAAACAGGACCGTTCATCTGTTTTGAAAAATATCAAACAAAATTTGCAGTGAAATACTGTTTTTTAATTTATATAAAAAACATAAATCCACTCTATTGACACTCTACAATGATTATATTTCTTCATATTTACAATACGCCGACATACATACAAGACAAATTTCCATGAGATTTTCTGGTCTGCCCTACCAAAAGTGTTAATCCAATTAATTGATCATCATAATAATAAACATGTTGTAGCAAACAAAACAGTTGAAAGCAAATTTTTATTGTTCCGTTAAACAATAGCTTTCATCTCTCTTGCATATAAAATCAAACATAATCCACTTTGAAATATTACCTAATAATTCCACTTTTGTTAGAAAGAAAGAAATTCTCTATATTCACATTTCTCTAGGATTACATGTCCTCACAATTAAATTAAAGCCAACTTCGCATCTCAACACAAAGCTTCCATAGAATAGTACTTGTCTGTAGATCATTGAATTAAAAATTACATTCAATGGCTTCGGTTTCCTCATCCTTTGTAAACTTAAGAAAAACCGAGACAATGAGGCTCGAATAAGGCTTCCATCTGCTTCAAAAGGCTGCATCAGACTCACTTGAAATAATGAAGCCACAGCAGACTTCTGATCCAAGAAGAGATCACTGCGGGACTTAGGGCCTTTCATCTCTAAATCCTGCAGAGAAAACAGGCTTGCGGGGAATACTAAATACCATTATCTCCGGAAAATAATATATCTGTTTCGCCATATGTGGCTCTTCTTATTTCCAACAAGTTTCTTTCTCTCTTCTGGGGAAAAGAAGCGAGTTCTTCATTTGAGCCGTGAAGGAAAAGACGATGCCGGCAGTAATATAATAATAAAGCTATTAAAATCTTCTAGATGTAAGGTTGAATAAGATAGAAAAGTAAATAAGAAAGTCAAGGCGAGACAATGATTTGTGGTTTAGTACTATTTTTTTTTTTGCTTCAATTCTTGCTAAGAATCTAGGCTTTTATTTATTTCTCAGAACACAGAATCACAGCTTTGTGATCTTTGAGCAGTGTCTGATTTATATGCCTGATTATTAAATCTTTTGATATTGGGTTAAAGAAAAATCAGACTTGTTTAATTGTATTTAGCTTCCTTTTTTATAAACAACCATGTTTTTAATTGAATATAATGACAGTCCTCTCACATTTGAACAATGCTGAAATATATTTATTACAAATTTCCAGAAGATTGGCCATGACGCCATTATACCTCTAGGTTTCCAATATTTCTGAACTTTACAATTTAAAAACACAAGCGCAGAGCACAAGTCAAGATGAATAGCATTAAAAATCTGATGTTGTCAGCACAGAGAACATTAGGGAGTGTCATAGCTGCACTTCTAGGAAAACCTGGGATCAACTGTTCATCCTCAAGCAGTGAGACCCATGTCTTACCGGCAGAGTCACACAGTGCTTTCTGCTTTATCCTAGAGTCATATCTTCTTTTTATCAGGAGTTTGACTGAGTGAAATGAGATGCTTTTCAAAGATATCTAGAGGACAATGCTGAAATAAAAAGAACGTTCCTTGAGTGAGTACCTATCTCTAAACATATATAGCACATAAAGTGGAAGCCATTGTTTCGCATATGTCACTTTTTTTATGCATTAGGTTCCAATATATGATGAAATTTCTAATAGAATCGGTTTCTAGTACATCCTAAGTGCCCACAGTGTAACCTGTTAGTGTCGGTTTCTAACAGGGAATCCTTTCTAACCTTTATCCGGTGATTTCAGTCTTTCTGTATCATTTTGATAGACATTCTTCACAAAGTTAATCATCCACATCTTTTTTATTTCTTAAAAATGATTGGTTTTTACCATTTAATCTATTTAGTTCAATTTTAAAGTTTTTGATCTGCATTTTACTGTATATCATAAGCATTTCAAAGTCATGACAAATGATAAGATATTATCAAAACGTTTATGAAATAAAAGTTTAATTCCTACCAGTCTTTTGGGACAGCATAAGCAAGAATGATTTCTGCGCCACTAAACAACAAGAAAACAAATAAAATAAAATAAAATCTAACCTTTCGTAGTAACATAAAATACCTACATTAGTAATGTATAGAAAATTAATCTAAAATTTAAAGTCGGTGAATGTGTGGTTAACATATTCCAATACACTAAACGAAAAGTGACAAAACTTTATTCTACAAGTAAACTCGAACATATAGACAACAAAACATAGTAAAATTGAACATAAGAATCGAAAGAGGAATAAATAGTCGCACACGAACCCCAAATCTGGAATAAATCACCGTAACAGCACAAAGCACTGAGAGGAAATTCGCATGATAGAAACTTAGTACAACTCCATTTGCATTCATGTGAATGTGATAAATTAAAATAAAACAAATTAGAGGATTAAATTATAATACAGCATGATCATTACAAAAGCAAAATGTAGAAATGAGTTTCATTTTCGACTCAAACCGTCAAGAAGTAAATTGTTTTTTGTCTTATATGAAAGTGAACACGATAGTACAAAAACGAATCACGTGATAAAAAATCAGAAATGTAATTATTTTACCAATTGGTAAATGCAATAAAGAGATCTAATCAAAACGTCAAAAAAAAAGACCAAAATTCAAACTCGATTCTATTTGCGATAATATGCGGCGATATCGTGAATTTTACAATAATTAATATAACAATCAACTAATTAAATCCAGTTATAACAAGGATTCAATTATAAATAAATATAACGATTAATTATAACTAAATATAACAATTAATTAGTTATAACTAAGTATAATTATTTAATTATAATGAAATATGATATTATTTATTTATAAAGACATATAATAACTAATTAATTATAACGAAATTTAACAAGGAATTAATATTTAAGTATACTAGGTAGGGTTTAGGAAATACATTTTTAACTGTTCTATAAAATCATCTTGTTTTGTTCATCATCAAGTATTATATGTTTAGTTAATTTTTAATGTACCCATTATATATTTACATGTCAAGCTTTTTTGAATCTCTTGATTTTTAAGTCTAAAATACAGTATAAAATAGTTCATATTATGTTTAAAAGCGATAAAAGACATCATTATATTTTTACATCTAAGGCATACTATGTCTATTGATTCTAATTTGCAATAAAGAGTATGGTTTTATTTTTACATTTAAGATATGTTAGACCTATTGAGTCTAATTACCAAAGAAAAATACATTCTAAAATCTAAAACATCTATTGATTATGTTTACCAATGACATACTTTCACATATCTTTCAAAAATGTTTCGAATCAATTTAATTTGTAAAACAAATAGATGTGCCACTTAATCAAAGAGGAAGGGAAACAAACGATTACATATAAATTATAGAGAGTTTTATCTGATATATGCATTTCAACTACATCTAAATCAAATGCTGAATCTTGATGAATTAACCTTTAAAATTACAATGGAATTGAAATTTTCATCATACCACTCCTCTCATACACTCAGAAAACATCAAGTACTTCCAGGAATTCTCCGAAGTCAAAATTATCGATATTACTTGTTTTCAATCGATTCATTTCCTTTCGCTCTTCATCGGATATTTAACATCTTCATTAAGTCCATATCAAGTTCATCTGCACCGAGTCCCGTCGGGGGCAATTCTCATTAAAAGTGTGATATCCGAATGGATCGGGGGGCTTTCGACATCCAACAAAAGCTTTTAAATGCTTTCATCTTGTAAGAGAAAAAGTAATAAAACTTGCGCTCCGTCTTAAATCAATTCGTAGTTAGTAATGTCCTTTAAATGGCGGGAAATTCCCAGACGAAAAGAACGAGAGTTCGATAATCAATGATATAGAGGCCTTAATTCATGGATAATTGCTTCTGCTTAATCATGTAGTTCCTGTAAGTTATGACCTTTAGAAGGGCATGGTAAATCATTTTCTCCTCAGGGCATATTGTTTAATTTTCTAATTTTGT
>JAPMOR010048682.1:66995-106926 GCA_026543865.1 Argiope aurantia | reverse complement strand
AAAATAATTTGTTGAAAATGTCTTTACAAATGTACTAAATATTATTAATTATCTTAAAAAAAATATGAATCGTTTCATATTGTGACAAATGCTATCAGGTGGAAAAATCGTTTAATTGACTTAATATTATAATTAATATTTGCAATGATAACTTATTAAATCTATATTATAGGCAAAAAGAAATAGAAAACAAAGTTTTTTGAAGATGTCTTTACAAATGTATTAAATATTATTATTTATCTCAAAAAAAATATGAATCTTGTAAAGTGCAAAAAAAAATATTGTAAGTTACAAAAGAAATGTCAACTAATAGGAGATTTCAAACATTAATTTAAAATTAAAAATATATTATAAATATAATTAGTATTAAAAAAACCGAAGATTTGCTTCGTCGTCCAAAAATTTTTCTGCATCTTATAGACTTAATCTTAACTGAAAACTTAATCTTAAAATCAAAGTAGAAAAATTATAACTTCAAATACAGCTGGGGGTGGTAAACAACTCTGCACAGTTTCTAATGAATATTAAAAAGGGGCCTGTGCCTAACTAACTTCTATAAACGGATCGTTTAGTTCTATTCTTAACCTTCGTTCAATAAATGTAGTCGGAAGCAAGCTATCATTAAAAATTCTTGCTTTATTCTGAATACATTTACAAAGCTGAAAAATTGTTCGCTTCCATGTATTGCGTGCTTTAGGCAATTTACGCAGCTGCTAGTTTTAGATTCGCGTTTTTATTCATTCAGCTGTCTTGTATCATTCCCGAGAACGATCGCTATTTTTAAAATTGGAAACAGACACTCCTATCTGTGAACCGGCTGCATGTATGTGTCAAAAAGTGCAAGTCGATGTTTTATTCATGAAGTTGTTGTTCGGAAATTTCATATTCTAGCTATGAATGTGTAGTTATGTGTAAGCTTTAATGGGTATTTTACTCTTTTTCCTGCTATGTTCTTCAGCTTTAAAATTGATTAGTTGTTAAAAAAATGCGAATCGACTTTTAGGAATTTTTTTCTTTTATATTTTGTAATGTATCCTTAAATATACTTCATTCTTTTTAACATTAAAAATCGTTAAGATATTTATCTAGTGTTATTATTAGAAAATACTAAAGTTATTTTAAGGGCTGAGTGAATAAATGCTTGGTTGGTAGATTGTTAAAGAATGGGTTCTTTATTTAAAACAAAATTCAAAATCTCCTGTACGTAGCTATTTGGAATTTTAAAATTCAGTTCATTAAATTATTGCCTTTGTATAAAAGAGATTTTTGCATTTTTTAAAAACATTACTTAAAATATGATTCTATTTCTGGATTGAAGTCAGTTTTTTCAATGATCGGAAAATCTATTTACTGTTGCCAAAGTCTAGAAGGAAAAATCTGTTATCGGAAGTCTGCTTTCACCATTTGTGTGTCCAATTTTTAACTAATTGAATAACATGACGCTGAAGTTTTAGAGACAAAATATTTAATAGCAGAAAAGAATGTTTATCATTTTTAAATTGGATTTCCCCAAATGTGTTCAAATATAACTTAGCAGTTATAGAATTTATTTAAGACAGACTTTATTATTAAGGTAAACTTTATAAGATCGTCCAACGAACATAGAATGATAAATAATTTTCTCAAAATCTATCTATCTATCGAATTCACAGTAGTACATGATGAGAATTGGGACAAAAAAATTTCCATTCTTTTATTGGTTAAATATTTAATTTTACAAGTATAAACTATGTGTATGAAATATTAGCAGCATCATGTATTTATTGTTTATAACTCTAAAAAATATAATTTACTCTTCTATTTAAATAAAAAAAACTTCTAAAAATGAGAAATGGTGTACAGAAGTAAACAATTTTTATTATATTAAAGTTTTTCTAAATTAATTTTTTAATCTTCCTAAAATTCATCTAAAAAACAAATACATATTTCTTTCCAAAATTCTTCTCTTAATCTTCCAAATGAATTAATAAACAAGTGTTTTTCGAAAATGTCCTATTAGTTTATTAAATATTTTTATTTATCCAAATTTCAAATTTTTTAAATATTAAATAAGAAAAGAATCGTACATAATTCTGGAAGTTTCATTTCATTTTGTAAATATTTAAGTTTTTTTTTAAGTTCAGTTTGAATAGTGAGTTCAATAATAATGAAAAAAATATTCATGAACTATTCATGAAATATAAGATGAATAAAATAATTTCATGAATTGAATTTTGAATAAATATATCTTATTAAAATAAAGAAACTATTTTTAAAATTTAATTTTTGGATACTGATTATTTAGCATATCTTAATAGAATCTCCATTAAGCCTTTGCATTTTATACTTTTTTTAATCTAGATTTAAAACAGTATCTAATACTTTTACTGATACAATAGACACCAATTAATATTATTACAATTAACGTAATTATTAATCTTTATACTATCAAAATCTTCTGATCTTGTGCACCGTATTCAAATGTACACAAAAAAATATTTTGTGATCATTAACTAGTTTAATATTATCAAGTTTCAAGACAAGAACTGGCCGGTCTTTCATTTTCAACTGGCATTAACGATGGGCATTTGCGAAATTTCTTACTTCCCTTATAATTAAACATCTGGGATCATTTTCCCCCATGGGATGAATTTACATATTTTGTCTAAACTAAAGCGATCTGGATTGTTTAAAAGAGCTGATAAACTGCCAGGTCTGACTTGAGATCTTTTGAATAGCCGGTAGGCACTATTTCTGCGATTGAAACATGAAAGTAAAATGGAGAAACAAAATATCCTAATTAAATCGTAAGAAGTGTGAAAATTTAACTAAAATGAATCACCATAATTCTAAGATGAAGATGAAAATTTTGTATTTTGTAAATAACTTGAAGAAATTCCTAAAATTAAACAACGGAATGGTTTAAGAACTTTATACTTTAAATCTCACGTACAGCATCCTTCATTAACCTAAAAAAAGAACAATGCAAATGCAAATATTATATAAGTGAACTGTTTACGAATATTTTTCAATAAACAACAATTATGAATTTTTAGTAATTATTTTTAAATAAATTATATATAGTTCTAATTTAATATTCACTTGATACAATAAAAGTAAGCTGATTTCACACATTTCGATTATAGCTATCAATAAGTTAATACTTTAGAATTCACGAAAGGATAAAAAAAGTCATATTAAGCGGCAACAACTATATCCATAGATGTGTTTCTTTTGAGGCAATTAAGCTATGTACGTTTCTGGAATTATTATTTAAAAAAGCATAAATACCCTTAGAAAATCCTTTGTCTTATTAACGATACTTATTTTGCATTCATTCGTTAAAATTTAATATCTATAAACATTTACCAATTTCCTTTTTTTTAATTTATCCATTGATCATCATATTAGGGGAGATCAAGTTTAACAATATCTTTATATCTTAATGTAACATTTAGAATGCCATAATCACAAAAATAAAAGCATTCTGAAAGTAATTTTAAAGTTTTTATTTAAAATGATTTTTTAAATTTTTTTATTGATTTCTTTAATTTTTAAACAATTTCAATACACAATTTCGAACTTACATGTCATAAGCATTGTTTATAAGATTATAAATTTTCTCAGAAATTTCTAGAGCAGTATAAAATACTGACCATTTCACCCATTTGGTCATCTCATCGTTCTTTCTTTGTTATTATTCTTTGCTAAGCCTAACAAAGAGAAATGCCGTAAAAAATTATGTTGTTACATCTCGCCATTTCTATGGGGAAAAAATGAAGAAAAATTCGAAAGCAAACTAGGTATTCGAGGATAAAATATAGCTCTCGAAATCAAGCAAAAGGAACTGACCAAGAAATGGAACGAAACAACAGGCGACAACTACTGAAGCACCATTACGAGTTATCGCCATTTTTTAACAGCTGCCAGCCAGCAATTTGGAACAAAAACAAACTTTTGGAACGAAAACATTTATCAAATAAGTAGACCGTAATTCAGTTTTTCGTCTTTATTTAGACGAAAAAGTTATCAAACTATGACGTCATTGAGTAAGCAGATGAAAAGCGTGTGATTCAAGTTTACGACAATTTTCGAAAAACTTTGGCATCATTTGTTTTCTGCAGGCGGCCATTATGATGGAGAATATTTTTAAAAAAATGGTTTTTGTCCAATAAATTATCAAGACTGTCACTAAATTTTAAGATTTATTTATTTTTTCACATGACAGGGCAGTCTAAACGAATAGAGAAATTAATTTTTCTGCAATTTTGAAATAACGTAAGAAGTTTGTCAAAAGAACAGCAGTTGTTGAAAATTGTCAATTTAAGTATTCTTTACAAATGTGTTACGGATAATAAATCATAAGCGATTGCTCATCTTGTTCAGACAAAACAATCCAATCTTGCTCTTTTATAATTCTTGTTCATATAATTCATGCTCAATGCGCTGTATTAATTTCGAATACATTGAGCATTTTTCAAAAAGAAAAAGGCAATGACTTAATAACGCGGTATAAGATATCATGCAATTAAATAAATTGCATGCATAATTGTGCATGTGTCATATTCCCTTTAAGTACCTTATAATATTGCAACGGTATCTTTAAGATATTGTTCAACATCCAAAACTTTGAAAAACATTCTTGAAATGTGCAATTTCTATACTAACAAAGCTATATGCATGTTATGTAGCTATGACGTCATATAAATGAACATCTGTATTTTTTTTTCAGAATAAATCCTTCTGAATTTCTGGTCTTCTGCCATTACTATATCATTAAATTATTGACTACGGAAACTCACCAAATTTGTTAGATACAATTTTCAACCCTGATTGATAAGGTATACTTGTCTATATATTTTACTCAGATGGGTACCTCAGATATGGGCAAAAGGATTTTTCGGCATGATGTTTGGTACTCGTCTGCCGGGTGGGCATATTAAAGATCTGGGGTCAAATTACCTCCATTTTCATGACAATACGTGCCTCCTGCTGGAGCAGTTGTATCGTTGACATGTTTTTATAAATCAATTTTACTGACATATAGCTAAATAATTAAATGTTATTTTCAACAAACGTCCTTAATTTACGCTTCTAGCTCTATCCGATATATTGTTTAAAATGCTTATAGCAGTAGAATTTTTATCGGATTTTGATTTTACTATTCACTTTTATCCTCTATGAAAGGTACGATAATGGTTTTCTTTTCTTTTCTAAATGATGTATTATGTTCCATCAAAGTTTTTTAAAATTAGTTTTGAAATAGTCACTATTTCCTAATTTCCCTGTATTACTCTTAATAGAACTAATTAGTGGCATTTTTTTCTGATGCACAAAAACTATAAACGTGCAAGCAAAATTCACATTATTAAGGAACAATACAAAGAACATTAATTTGAAAGATTTTTAAATTGTAAACATACTATTCTTATTTAAAGAAACAAATATTGTTAATTAAAACATAAATTCTGCAGCATTTTTATGTCAATTGATTTTTTATGATATTAAATTTAAAATTCCAAAATCATTTAACGATTCATATTTTTTAAATATTTTAACAAGAAACACTATATAGAAAAAAATGTTGGATTTATCTTATCATAAAAATTAAAGCAAATTTTAATGGAAAAAATAATATATGCTTCAAATACTTTCTGCTGTCTAAAACAGGTTAAATAATTGATTCAAATCTGAGTATTTTTCTCTGCTGTATTTTTCCAGTTGGCAGCAGCTCCTGAAAAATATTTTTTCTGCTGTTTTTATGATATTTTTAAAACTAATTTGTTATAATGACCTTTACAGTTAAAGGTATGATTTTAGAAAAAATTTGAATCATTTTGTGAAAAGTTAATTAAGTCTGCAAATTCTATTAATATCTAAATGGAAAAATCAATAAAACTTATAAATAATTTGAAACGCAGACATTTCGAGACTTTTTCTTGTTCGTTTGGCAAGAGATTGCTAAGCTTCGCCAAGTAAGAGAATTAATGCATGCGCCAATTTAACGTCGTTTTGGAATTAAGCCACGACTCATTATTATTTCTGTTTTAATAAGCTTCTACATCATTCATCTTAGATGATAATACTAACAGCAACGAAAAAAAAGTGTATTTAAATGATCTTTGCAATAGTGGCAAAATGATTGTTATTAAAAACAAAATGAATTAAATGATGTAATTGGGTACGATTTAAAATGAAATGACACAGTCATTCATAATTACTCACCAAAAATACTAATTATTTTATCATTGCTCAATTTCTCTAGTGAATTTTCAACTTTTGTTCCTGATTCACCATAATAAATCTAAACATTTACCAGTTTTTAAAATTTAACTTTGAATAGAAATGTAAAATTACCTGAAAAATGTATCAGTGTTTTGAAATTATTATAAATATAGTGAAAATGTTAAGTATAGTTATATTAGATACATATTAAGATATTCTAAACATTTATTAATTCTTAAAATTTAGCCTTGAAAAATAAAGTAAAAATTACCTGGAAATCATATAAATGTGTTGAAATTATTTTAAACATAGCGAAAATGTTAAATATGAAGCTATACAGTGGCAGATTTAGATATTTTGGGATCGTAACAATAAGGTTTTTGAGGTCTTTTTTAAACCTTTATTCGTCCTCTCCTGTCCTAGAAAATTTCTATTTTTCCGCATTAGGACAAACAAAAATAAAAACTCAAACAAGTAAACATTAACAAAGTGTCTAAAATGTTTAAAAGTTTTTAAATGTAAAAGAACGCTTGAAACTCTTTAGGGCCACTTTGCAGAAGCCTCACATGAACACTACGCTGGAACACACGCTAGACGCTTTACGGACGGCGAAGAGGTTAATAAAATGACCATTTTAGTTCCCCATTTCAACACATTTGTACTGTGTGAATGATTTATTTCAGATTAACTACTTTCATAAAAAATTATTGCGTATGTATTATTTAAAAGTAAATACATATGCGTAATGCAAATAATAATACAAATTAATGAGAAATAAATACTTGTGTATTTATTTTTATTTATCAGTTTCCAGACTACTCATCATCCGCATTTTTATATAATTTTGTTGAAGCAGATATTTGGTATTTAGAAACATTCTTATATTTTAATGGGATTGTATATTTGGGAATTTAGAAAATTATGCTGATAAATCAATAATATTAATTTATATAATGCGTGTAATTTTCACAAATTAATTTATTTGGCAACTAGGAAGATTAAATTTCCTAATCTACTCTCTTTTGCCCTCGCCCTTTCCGTCTTACTGCCCAAGTCAACTAATTGCCTAATCGGTAATGCGGCACTGATGCTATAAATAACTCGCATAGTAGTTCATATGAATTATATTCAATTTAGGATATCCAGAATACCTAGAGATTAGTGTCACGGATCTGACATTGAGGTCGGGATCGGACAATTTGGATTAACTAAAAGGAATTAAGCTTGAACTTGGTCATATATATATTATTATAATATGTATATATATATAATATGTAAACCTATTTTAGCAGTTGCGTAGACAAATAGAAGAAATCTCTGAAATTTCAAAACTTTGATTTATTTTACCATGGTAGATATAATTTATGTACATAGAATAAGTGGTAAGACTTAATTCAGTCTACATCGTGCCACAAGAGCAGAGCTGGCCAAAAGTTTTCCCTTTAGGGATTTCTTGGGCACGTGTCGATTTTGGAAAGGGAATCATAGGTATCTTTAAGGATTTTTATTCCTTCTCTTGAAACGTGAGAAAATGCTGAGACCAGCAGTTTTATAGAGCACGTGTAGAATTAACTCAATAAAAAGTGGGAATTAAATAAGGAAATAAGAGAACCTTATAGAATAAAGTTAATATAGGCTAAATTAGTATAAAATTTTGGAAATTAATTTTGATTTAGATTAAGAGATACTACATGCATATAATGACATCTTTGAAATCTTAGTTTTGTGCGGCTTTGTCCTTCCCTTATTTAGCTTTTTCATCTGGCTAAAAGTTCCAATTTTGTTCTGGCTAAAATGTCAAATGAAGTTTATAATGAGATTCCATAAATCCATATACAAATCTAACTTTGAATGTGAAAATTGTAATATAAATTACATAATAGCATTTAATTGTTAAGATAAAATAAGATACTTTGTATTTATCATTAATTTTTTTAAGCTTTTCTGTTTTACAATAAGATTTACATAACTACGATATTTATTACAAAATAGTGTGTGTCAGTTTGGCACTTTTAATATTGTATCTTTCTTTTATCTGTAAATAAGAAATAAAGCATACATAAAAGGATGCCCAGGCCAATCTATCATTTTTATAGCCATGAATTTTGAAACACAAGCAGTGATAATGATCATTCAATGCAACTCAAAGCCTCGAAATGATTTTGAAATTTAATGAAGAAAACTATTAGTTCAGGTTATTGTTGATGATTTTTATCATTGGTTTGGCCATTGAATCGATTCAAATGTTTATGAAAACTGTGGATTGTCAGAGAGTTTTATATCACTTTCAAAATATTTGATTTTTGGGAATTAAAAATTTTCCATCACTCATTCTAATTCCATTCTACTTGTAAAATTTCTGAAATTATTAATAAAGCATTTCTGATTAATTTTAAAAAGAACACTGAAATTTATTTTCCTCATAAATTCATAATTATCATATAAAATTGAGTATTTTTTTTAAATCTTTGTTAGCAATCAAGTACTCCCGATAGACAAAGATTATTCTTATCTTTCTTTTATACTAAAAATTGTACCATCTGCGGTATATACACAATTTGAATAGATAATGGTTACTTTATAATATAATCATGAATAAATCACAAAAAAACTCATACATTAAATTACCATATTATTCTGACTAACTTCTATTATCAAATGAAGACTGCAATCTGGTACTGTCTTCCTTTTTCTTTTTTTCCTTCTCAACAACAAGAACAGAATTCTTACTCTAATCGAATGTACATTGGCAGGAAAAGTAGATAATAGCAATTTTATTGTTTAAATTACTAAACTGCCAACCAAAACATATTACTAAGTTTGCACCTGAGTATATTATCGGAGCAGTATATAAAGTCCACATTTGTTCTTAAGAATGAAGCCTAAACCATTGGCTTTGAGTGTAATGACCATTTTTCATTAAACATTAGGATAGCGAACACAAATATTTCATGTTTTCAAAAACTAACCACTAAAACTACTTTTTTTAAACTGGTCTTTATGATACCAGAATAACTGGTCAGAATGGTACCAGAATTTAACTGGTCTTTATAATACTTTTAGAATCGATATATTTTCGATGTGTGAATTCTGATTGATAGAAAAATACTTACAGGCATTTTTTGACAATCCTGTATTCTTCAATTAAGTCGAGTTTTCCAAAACCTTTATTACAGTTATAAATTATAGAATATCACATATATAAATATTAATCCCTTATCTATATTTCAAAATTCTCGAATACCAAAAATCTTGCTCAAACTTAAAAAAAAAATGAAAAACGTTTTCCCAAATTTACATTTTTTATTTTACATTACAGCATTCGGCATATCAATTTATTAGCCTTTTAATGCTTACACCATGTCATTTTAAGCTTACTGATATTTTTTATTTAAATAAAATATTATTAAATTCTTTTTTATTTCAATTATTTCCTGATATGTTTTATTTAAATAAGAAAACCGATGTCTCAACTTCATCTTCTCCCTTCTTTTACCTGTAACATACTTGAGCGCACATTTAAAGGTCTATAATTCACAGCTAACTCATCAACTTAAGCCAGAAGCTAAAAAAATTATTGTGATGCTTTTCTCCCCAATTTTGGTACATTTCATAACTATTCTATTGGACTAGCCTCTTTTGACGTCTATGAATTCTATGAGAACGATATGTTGGTTGCTGTGTATTAATTTCACTTTAAAGCAAACAGTTTCATGATTTTTGTGCATAATTTTGAACATCAAAATGTTTTATTTACATTTGCTTCAGTTTCATATCCAATCGCTTATTTTGAGCATCACTTTAATCCTTTAACTCTCAAATTTCCATTAATTTCGTGCTATCTAAAAATGTTCGACATCAAACATCTCTATAATGTTCCTACATTTGAAGAATGGCACAACCATTTAAAATTCTACATTTTTAAACATATCCGCCGATAACTTATAACAAAAGCATCTATTTAACAAATGGAAACATTTTTATCTTATCACACCACCAACAACCCCTTCATGAAATTAAATTTTAAAATAAAACAAGTCGAAGTAATTTATAACATTTCACGATCAAATTAGATAGAGTAAAACTACCGATAAGCACCCCCCCCCCCAAACCCTTTCCCTTTCACAAGCGGTAACACAATATTGATTCATATTTTTCCATCCTCACACCCCCTGATAAGATTGGATTTTATCTCTCATCCCGAACCTATTTTTTGTGGATTAATCAATGAGCGGAAAGTCATCATCATTAGTTTTTCTTATCTTCATCCAGGCCTGTAGCCACACGTTAGCTTGCTTATCTGACTCGCGGCGTAAGGCTATTGGATAATGCGATAGAAATATAAGAAAATTGTGTAGTTAGCTCTACTAGTTCAATTTCCTTGATATTTTTGTGGGAGACATACTTAACTTTAATAGTTAAGGTGGTCAGGTTTTTCCGAGAAAAAAGATAGATAATTATTTTAATGGATAGATAATGATGTGAATTTTGATACATGTTTGAACTGATATTAATCATGATATCCATAAAATAATAACTAAAACTTTATATATTTGTAATATTTTTCAGATTGTATCAAAACTATATTACTCTATAAATTTATATAGTTGTGAAGATATTTAGAAAAACAAGAATAATTTTAAAGAAACCCTTATATAGTTTTAATAATTTTCAATTCGTTTCATATCTATATAAGTTTATGAAGTTATGTAATGATCCTAAGCCAATAAAAGTAATTCATTTTATGTAACATCTATATAAATTTATTTTCATGATGTGAATTTTGATACATACAAGCCCACAAATTTGAATTAATATTGTAATTACTGCTTTTTTTATTACTCGTATATAAGAACAAGAATAGCTTTGAAAATCCTTATATTAGTTGTAATAAGTTTCATTTCATATCACGCCTATATAAATTTATGAAATTATATAATGATTTTAAGAAAATAAATTAAATGAAATATTTTTATGTAACATCTATACAAATTTATAAAGTTATATAATGGTTTTAAGCCAATAAAAACATTGAATCATTTTATGTAACATTTATACAAATTTATGTAAATATGATGATTTATGTAGTTATGAGCTAATAAAAATGGAATTCTTTTCTGTAACATCAATATAAATTCAAGAAGTTATATAATGGTTTTAAACGAGTAAAAAAAATTGAATTTTGTTTCATGATACCTTTATAAATTACTGCCTTTATTCGTAACACTTATATAAGAATAGAAGTAACTTTGAAAAATCTTTATATTAGTTGAAATAAATTTCAATTGATGTCTATAACTGTCATCTATATAAAGTTATGAAGGTATATAAAGAGTTTAAGCCAATAAAAAATTCATTTTTGATTTATGATCCCCTTATAAAGAAAGATTTCTGATCTTATGCATTACTCAAACAGACAAATTTAATCAGTACTTTGAATAGTTTGAATATTGGGTTGTTCGGAAAGTAATTTCGTTTTTTTTTTTTTTTTTTTTTTTTTTTTTTTTTTTTTTTTTTTTTTTTGTGAAAATGAAAGACAGTTTTCGTATAATAAGCAAATACTTTATTAAATTATATATTGGCCGTTCTGGTCCAACACCTTTTGCCATCTTTCTGGTAGTAGCATCATTCCACGCTCATAAAATTTTTGGTCTTTGCTGCCAAAAAATGGATCGAGATGGTTTTTGACCTCCTCATTTGAGGTGAAGGTTTTACCGTCTAAAAAATTTAGCGAACCAGTTCTGGCACTGGCGTACTGTCAACACACCTTCTCCATACACATCGGTCCATTTCTTTCTGACTTGAACAGCATTTTTACCCTTTCTGTAGTAAAACAGTAAGATATGTCGAAAATGCTGCTTATCGCTTTCCATATTTAAAAGGGCACCAACCAAAAACTACTGCGTAGAATGAATTGGAATTTTTCATACACAAGCCTTGATATATGAGCTCTCAAAGCATATAAAAATTATATGGCTTAAATGTGAATTTGGGTGCAAAAAAATACAATTAAATCCTCTGTCGGGAAAAAACGAAATTACTTTCCGAACAACCCAATAGCATTTATAAATCACTTAAGTGATATATTCGCTTTTCAATTTCCATTGAATTTTGCACAGTGGTATCAAATAAATACTATACAATATTACCTATTTCTCTCGGCTATATCTAAGAATGCAAATATAATGTAAATAGAAGTCAGTTTTATGAGTTATTTAAAAAAAATTATCATCATATTTTAAATCCCAATAAAGAAAATACAACTATTACAAAATCTATCATAATATAAATAAAGATTATTGTCTGGATATATGGCCTGTACATCTTCTAATGTAACTAAGCAAAACTGATACAAATTTTTCACGCTTATTATTTAAGACGAAAGAATAAATACTGTCTACTTTCGTAAGTGCAAAAACTAATTTAATATTATATTATATTATATATTATGACATAAAAATTAATCGAAAAATTTTCTTTTTTTTCTCATAAAATTGGAAACAAATAAATCCATAAGAATTATTTTTAATCTTCTTTGCAATGTTGCCAATTTCATTTTTGTACAATGTTTTGTTTCATTTTTATTAATTTTTCAATGAATATATTTTTTTCATTAAATAAATGTACACGATTTTTAAATAAGGAAATATGCAAATATTTTCTTCCATGTCAGCTTTTTTCTTTCATGTGAGACTTTCAACAACTCTACATTTATTTTTTCACATCTATCTCGAAATATTTTTGATTATTTTTTATCTTAATTTCGAAATATTTTTGATAACACTTTTTATTGATTTTAAATAAATTCAACTTTATCCATTAAACATAAAATTGAAAATGATAGAAAAATTTTATAATAAACCATATTTTATTTAAAATTATACATTTGCATTAAAAATCTGTTATTTAAAAAGTATTTGTTTACGGAAAGGTTGAGATATTGTCGAATCCTAATATTAAACATATTTTTACTTTTTGTATCGAATAAGTAAAATTTCTTCACATACATTGAAGGGTAAACTATATTATAATGAATTTTTCTTGAGTCAATAAATGAAATTATGAACTTTTTTCGATTGCAAAAAGACATGAAGATTTCGTTCCGCACAATATAATGTACTTCATCAAATACTTTATATGTAACCCCAAGAGAAGAAATTATGAACATTAAGATTTGAATATTAACATTATCAAAAACCTGATCATCCAATCCAGCATCTCAACTCGAGAATGCATTTGAGATTTTGATGATTGACTTTGAAAAATGCAAGCATAGATATAAAATTTCGCATCTGATTTTTTTTCTTTGTTAGGCGTTGAAGAGTGTAATTAGCATTTATTTTGTCACTTCAAAATCCAGGCGATTATTTTTTTCTTTTATAATCTATTACTGAAATTAAATTTAAAGATAATTTTCTCCATGTAAAAAGAGTGAAAAGATAAACAATACTTTAAAGCATCTGTTCAGGATGGATAGATAAAGTAGAATGAATTTATATTGCTTGTTTTTAACATTTTCATTCCCCAAATAGATGCATGATATTAATTTAAAATTATCATATTTTTGACTCGCAGATAAAAAAAAACACATCATTAATAAAAAAGTTATAATTTTTTTTAGAAACAAAAAAATTAAAGTTGTTTATGTGTTTGTCGCGTTAGATATTTATTTTAATTCAATTATTTCAAATATGTAAATAACAATAAAGGTCCAATATAAATGGAAAGCAATGAATAAATCTTTAGAAAATAAAAGAATTATCATCTATACTTATAATAAAGCTCAATGTGTGTGTGTGTGTGTGTGTGTGTGTGTGTGTGTTGGCGCTCTACAGGCCAGACCATTCAACCTACAGCTACCAAATTTGGCACGTGTATACCTTGGAGGCCGGGAATGTGCACCTGGGGGTTATTTTTTCGAATTTTTAACTAGAATTTTATTTATTTAAAAATTAAGCGAAATTTTGACGTGTTTCTGCTATAACTGCCGAAAATATTACCGCACAAAAAAGATTTTTACATGAAGTTAAAGATAAAAAATTTATCTTTTAAATGATACTACTGTTTTAATTTTAAAATTAAATTTCTATTTTTAACGAATTTTTAAATAAATATTTTAACTATGTTTTTCAATAATTTTTTTCGTCAAAAATAAAAATGAGGATTAAGCACGTTTCGCATTCCTGAGAAAAAAATAGCTTTTTTCAAAGTGTTGCCATCACATTGATGAAAGCTCTAACTGAAAATAAATTAAATCTTTTTGGAAATGAAATCTGCAAAATTATAATTTTTGGCAAGTGTCTGTAAGAAATGAAACAAATATGAAATATTAATTTTTTTTAAAAATAAATTCAAGAAAAATTATTTTATGATCTTTTACACTCTCTATACAGGATGTTTATTCAGTCCCGGATCCATTTTGATATTTAATGACTCATCAAATAATGAAGATGTAAACAAACTTATGACATTTATTGATGGAATAACTCATATATTTTCCTTTTCAGGTTTGAATATTTTTACTTTTGTAAATATCGTCTGCGCGTGTTTTTAATTTCAGATAATTTCATTTTCCAGTCTAAATATCTGTACTTTTCTAAATATCGTCTGCTTATTAATTTCATTTTTCTCTCTTTTGTTTTTGGCAACTATTGAAATGTTATGTTTACTTTTGATGTGTTTTTTTTTCTATGTAGTACTTTTGTATGTGATGTTTTATTCGATCGGATATTAAGGAGAATGCTTACACCACAAGAGAAAGCACAGTTTTTATGGTGTTCATAGAGTTAATTTCCAGGCAACAAAATCGCTGACTTTTAAGAGTTAATTTCAAATCACTTAAACTGACTGATTTATGAAAATTTGAATATCACTATTCAATAAAAAAAGGATAATTTCAGATTTTTCATCGATCGTTTCAAAGAAAATACGCCAATAAGCGCGCAAGTTTCTCAAGATTAATTGGCCTAAGATTATGAAAATGGTGAGTTTTTCTAAATTTTTAACATTTAAAACTTTATAAATATGTCTTACTTGATCGTGGAAAATAGAAACATTCATTCATTTATTTAAAATTTTGTGTGTCCAGAATATTTATCAGAATATGATACCTTACTGCATTAAATTTAGACTTCATAATTTTTGAAATATATTTATAAGCAGGAACAAAATATTATTATTGATTTCATTTCAATCCTTTTGAAAGCAAAACTAAAAACTGAATTTTATACTGAATCTCAGAAATTTTTGTTGAATTATTGTTTGAGATATTACATAAACTATGAAAAATAATTTGTATTTAACATAAGACTTAAATCCCGAGCGATTCTGTTTGCAATACTCATATTCAATAATAATAATAATTAATAAATAACAATAAAGATGATAAATAAAATAAAACGCTTGGTTTTATTAAAAAATATCTTAATATTAATTGCAATTTCGTCTTAATATTAATTGCAATTTTTAATTAAAGTTGAAGTTTTACCGGAAATGGCAGCAAATTAGCAAAATATATATAGTAAATTGAACGAAACGATCTAAACAATATAAGGTTGGTATGACTATCAAAATTTGAAGATTAAAAATGTTTTGTTTGAGAATCTTTTAAGAGACCAGTTACTTAAAAAATTTAATTGAAAATTGTAGCGAGCGGTAATACTGGCGAACCGGCTGGTCGCCAAAGGCGGCTAGTAAATAATAAAAGTTAAAATCGGATTTGTAAGTTCAAAAAGTTCCAATTTACTTCAAGTTATCATCAACAACAAAAGCAACATCATAAATATCTTTCTAAAAGGAGCTAAAACGATCCTAAAACTTCCACCCATAAATTTTGTAGAAACCAACAGAAAAGATCTCAAATGAAATGCAGGGTAGGAGAAAATATTACGGCATCAATTCAATGGAAACCCATTAGCACTTACCCCCTCACCCTTTCCCCCTCATTTCAGAGAAGATATTTCTCCCCTAAAACATGAAGAGGAAACGCATAATGCTTTATTAAAAAGCAGAGAAAATGAAAACGATAGCAGTTTTTCAACTTCACTTTCTACAAATGCATCTGGCAACGAGATTTATAATTGAATCACACCGTTTGCATTGTTCCAAAAACCTCAACGTGGTGAATTCTCACTCGGTCTCCTGTGGAATGATGCCAAAAGTTTAGGATTTAAATGAACTTTTATTTAATTACAGCACTTTCACCGATTTTTATTTGCAATTTAGTCGCTTAAATGGAAAGTAATCATTGTTGCTTTGAGGTTTAGGCATAGGAATCATTATTCATTTAGGGTGGAGGGTAGATTTGTAATTATAAGTTTCTTTTGTCTTGTAACTAAGAAATAATATTCAACTTTCTCTTATATTTATAATTAAATTTGGCCAATAAACTATATGAGATAAATTATTAGTTGTTTGCTGAAAGTTTAGGTTCTTTTAATTTGTAAATAATAGCATAATATCAAGTGTTAGTAAATGGTTTCTAAGGAAATAAGTAGAAAATATGTTTTCCGATAACTCATAGTATGTGGTCACTTTGGTTTTTGGTAGAAGGCAAAGTTTTATATCAAATGAATGATTTAATTCAGAGAGGTAAACATTAACAGCAACAAATATTCGAAGCCCTGAGAAAATTATGTAATTGTAATTTATTAACTGTATTAAATAATTACAGAACAAATTTTACTAACATTTATGGGTTCTGAAGAAATGTTTTTCTTGTTAACTGAGAAAACAGATTTAATTCAGAGATGTAAACTTTAGCAGTTACAAATATTGGAAGCCCTGGGAAATTATATTATAATAACAATTTATTAATGATATTAAGTAATTACAGAGCAAATTTTACTTCCATTTACGAGTTCTGAAGAAATGTTTTTCTCGTTAACGGAGGAAACATATAATTACATGCCATGATTAGGCCAATAAATCTTTTTGGAACTATTATAGAAAATCTAAAAAGTCATAATAATATAAAATATAATTTTAAGATTATTAATTTTCAATGCTCTTTCTTAACAATTTCGGAACGAAATTTTTGAGCTATTAATTCACGAAATCCAAGTTGATCTCAGTTTTATTGCTTAGCTACTCAATGATATAAACGAAAAAAACTGTTGATTTAAACTAATGTTGAACAATAAGCAATGCTTAAATTAAATGTAGTTAAAAGCAATAACTAAGAAATTAATAATATTTGCAAACACAACATTTAGTTCTAATTCAAATATGTGATAGGATATGTTTACAACATTTTATAAATTGTTGTGCCAAAATTGCTTTACTTTAATTATATTATAATAGAACCGAAATGTGTATAATTTTATTTACATTGTTGAAATGTGTTAGAAAAATAAACATGCATATTCTCTATGATGATGAATCATTTTATATTAAAACCAAAGGAAATCACTCAAATTGTAAATTAATGAAAAGTTTAATCTTAAACATATAAATTGAACCTCTCATCAATTAAATAAATTTGATATTATTATAAAATATCTAAAAGCTACTATATTTTGAATCAAGTAGTTAGAAACAGAAAAACTCTTACTGGCTATACGTCATTTCCAGAAATAAAGAGAAAGATAATCCTCAGCTAATAGCTAATACAACCACAAGACTTAATGCCAAATTAATCCTGTAAGAAGCTCATCAGACAACATATTCCACATTCTTTTCTAGCTACAATTATTGTCATTATCTATAAAATCACCAATATATCCATTCGAGAAATAGGTCTGTGACTATCCCACAATTTGTTCTATAAGTAACAAAATGAAATCAGTGGTTTGCATATATATATATATATATATATATATATATATATATATATATATAATTATTGTTACAGATTTCCCTCTATCAAAATCAATCCTTCGGGTTCGTTTGCTTGTGTGTATTTAGTGGTTGCGTATTGTATGAAGATTACATAACACAATTACCAGTCCTTTCAGTAAGGCCGCGGTGGCCCGGTGGTAAAGTCTCGGCTTCGGAACCGGTGGGTTTCAGGTTCGAAACCCGATTCCACTGAAGAACCGTCGTGTAAGGGGGTCTGTTGCACGTTAAATCCGTCCTGACCAAACGTCCTCCCGCTGGTGTGGTGTGGTGTGGAGAGGGGGGAGCCAGCTCAGGTGTAGTCCTCGTCATCTGACCGCGGTTCATAATTACGAGGTCCGTCCCAAAATAGCCCAAGTGTTGTTTCAAAAGGGATGTTAATATAACTAAACCAAATCAAGCCAAACCAGTCCTTTCAGTAGACGAACACACAACACGTTTATTGACACACAGGACAATACAAAGACAACCACTATATACAGCATGAAGAAGACAATTATCTTCAGCCGAGACTTGCACACAGCAAGACTCTACTGCAGACAATAGCGCACAGCTTAGTTCAGCACTAGCTTGACTCCGTCGTTGCTCTGCTAATCTCTGGAAGACCCGTTGTTTACCGTCGATTATGACTACTGCTCCGGCAGCTGCAGACTGCCTCCTTTTATAGGTCTCAGGCGGCGGGGCTAGAAGCCTCTCAACCAATCAGGAACTTTAGAGGCGTATCTCGGTTCCTAATGGATGGATCGAGAAAATTCTCGATATTTCGGGTATAATCTATTTTGGCGCCAAAGGCGCCAAATTCGTCTCCAAGTCGCCAAATGGCCGGCAAGTTTGCCGCCAAGCTCTGTGACCACCGATGCGACACCCGGATTCCGTCCAATACAGATGACTGTAAAACAATTTTTCTGATGATGGAACCAACTATTCTGGGAAGCATCATCACAGACTCGTAACAATATATATTATGTATATTCTATACAAAACGATCGATAAAGTCTTTTTAAGCCTTTTAAAGCAAAAAAGCATCTTGTAAAGCCACAGATGTTACGTGTACCTATAGAAAAATGTCAGTGTTGAATTTATTGACGCAGGTTACAGAGATTCCAGCGGTGAAATAAGGAAGTTATAAAAATAACTCAAAATATGACGGAAATGGACTGAAAAGTCCAAATAGAAAAATATAGCATAATAAAAAAATAGGATAATTCTTATAGAGTTATCTGTAAAATTTGCGGACATATTTGATTTAAATTATGAGCTTGAAAAAGTCCTTGACTTAAATTAAAAAATGTATTCTCCGGTATTATCATACGGTTTTTATGGGTTAAGTATTGGTAAAGTGAAACTTAAACAACGAAAAACGTAAGTAAAAATAATAAAGAAAAATCTGAACAGGCACTCGTTGGGCAAGGGATTCTAGATAATTAATTTTGAAATTTAGGAATAAGCCGTTTTTTAAGTCACTGGAAATTCATAATTTTAATCAGAAATATATCTTCGTTTTTTATGCAGAACTCATTAAAACATTTTTTGTGTTGTTTTTTTTTATGATGGTATAACGTATAGGTCTCTTGTTTGGATTAGTTGACCATTATCCTTTTTTTTAATTATTTTTAAAACTTTCTTATTTTATCATTAGAGACTTAGTAACTTGTCTCAATAAATGCAGCATACGCATTTTACCTCACTATACGTATACGTTGGTTTTCTGGCTATACAAGATGCTATATTATTGTAAAATTGGAAATTTTGTACATAAAAAACAATTAAAAATAAATTGGGGAAATTTATATTATTCATTCTCTTTTATTCGTAGGTAACTCAAAGAAGAGCGTTTATTATAAGAACAATTTTTTTATGATTTTAATTTATTTTCAGATTCGACAGATTTCTCGCTAAACAGAAAATGGGATCTCATGATACTGTATCTGTAGATGAGTTGTAACAAGCACTTTCTTGCATCTTAATTATTGGTAAGTTTCCTTCTGGATAATTTTTGTTATAATATCTTTCTCAAAATTATATATAAATATAAAATTATATATAACTAAATAATTTTTCGTTTATTGTCTAATTATTTTCTAAATTAATTTACTAAATTTTTATTATAAATCAACCTTTTACTTTATTCTAACATTTTCTCATTTCTTAATTCATGTCCTACTTCTTTATTTAATTATTTCTATCACGAGCTGTAAGAATTTGCTGAGTTTGAACTTTCCACATTCCTAGCGAAGAGATAAAAATCCCTAACGCTAACGGCATTTTTTTAAAGTTAGTGAAAATTCCCTTTCCTAAATCGTCACGTGTGAAAGAAATCCTTAAGAAAATCCCTGAATAAAGTCACTAACTGGGAGAAAAACATATCTCCTTTTGTGTGATAATATTAAGAGATGCGTAACATGGATACTACCAGGATACAAATCATGACACTGCGAAAAATTAAATTAATATTGATCCAAAATATTGTCTTCTATCACGAATCCGTAGAATTATGTAACATATATATATATATATATTTCTTCTTCTTTTTTTCTCAGCAAATAAATGCAGATTTTTAAACATTTTGCTGTCAAATTTGTCAAGATATACTAAGGATTATAATGGAAATAAATAAAATATTAACAATTTCGAAATTCATAAAATATAATTTTAAGTGGGATTTTATAATACAATCATGAAAATAATAATTAATTGTCGTAATTTTCAAAATCGTTTCGTAAAGGCTTTTCAAAAATATTACGGAAGAATTTGTTGGTAAAATATTGGCCAAGAATTTAAAAAATATAGCTTGAAAAGCACTGTAGAATGTATTTCATAAAGTCTTAAACAAAAATGTTTTAAGTTAAAATAAATTATTTAATATTTTCTGATTTTTTTTTCTTTTTTTAAAATGAATATATGAGATTTTCTATATGAAAGATTACTCTGGTTCATTGTGTTCAGAACACGGCGCCTTCAAAAATTTATTATTGAAAGCAGGTACATAATTATGAATATTAAAGTATCACCAAATAATTTTTAAAATATAAATATTCTACATTTTGTGTAAAAAGACATTAATGATTTTTTTTTAATTTCCAAGCTTTTAATAGCTTTCCAATTATTTTGAACTTTGTAGTGAGTTTATAAAATTCTCTGACTGCATTTTTAATATGCAATCATATCTCTGTAATGAAAAAGCCTACTTATTCCAAGTTTCGCAAAAAAACTTTTATTCTTCACGTAAAACAATATTTTACATATCTGCACGATTTATATTATTTCAATATTTTTTTATATTCTTCCTTAATTTTCAATATCTCAGCATAAAATTTCTTCAATCATTTTTTTGCAATGCAAAATTTTGCCTCAATGAATTCTCTAACATTACTGAAATTTGAACTCCAAAATGCTGAATCATTACACGCAGGTGTTAAATCTCCCAGCATACATGAAATGAGGGAAGAAGACTAATTCTCAGAATGAAAACACACCTGCTAATTATCGTTGTTTCAGCTGCATTAGAGAGGAGAAATCTTAATGGTTGAATGCAAAGGGGAAAAAAAATAGTTCTCTGTGATCATTCAGTTTTCTTGAAAGCGATTTCTCACTGGCAACGTACATTGAAGGAAGAATATTTTTCCGATCTACAGACAGTCATTCAAAATATTCAGGGCTCTTTTGTTTTTTGATAATTAGGACATCGTGATTTTGCGTAATTTATTATTTCATCCATTATAAGTATAACTTTCTAATAAAATTCAGATTTTTTTTTATATTTGATTATTTCTAAGATATTGATTATGCGTTTTATCGAAAATACTTTGGAATATTCCTTTAATAAATCTTTTGCATTATTGATAACGAATTATTTAACATCATAATATAATTCAGTAGCTTGAATTAAACCGCCACATTCAAGAAAAATTTACCTCAAATTTAATAGGATTCAATGAATCTAGCCCTTAAATTTGCAGATATAATTTCGGAGTATATTTAATTATAAATCAGCTTCTAGTTAATTTTATTTTTAAATTCTTCATGGAATATTTACATTTGTAAACCCTTTTTAAAGGAAAATTTAAATGGAAGCTCATTACTAATAATAAAATTCTAAATAAATCAACTGATTCAAACTTAATAAATAAATCAATTAACAGTTAACAGAAGTTTCGATTTTAATGCTAAGTTGTACAAAATCTTACATTTTTTATATATTAGAAAATATCATCTAAATTATTTGGACTCTACTATCCACATCTAAACCTGAACTGTCATTTTAAAATTAAAGCTATAAGTTACAAAATTGAATATATATATAATATATGTGTTTGTGTGTGTGTGTGTGTGTGTGTGTGTAAATCAAGCATTGCTTTGAAATATAGATTTAAATTGGATATTAGATGTGATCCTAAGATGTGAATTTTTACTATTTATCGCAGAATGTTTTTAGATAAATAATAATAATTCTTTGAATTAACTTTAAAATTAATAATAAGAAATCATAGTTGCTTTTTAATATAATCCCTGTTCCTGAAGAATTTTAAAGTTTATCAAGAACTACCCACAGATCGTTAATATATAAAAGACAACATTATGTCATAAATTGAAGTTATAAACTTAATGGATAGTCTTGAGTAATGTACTTGGCTGTTCTATAACCCATTTTCAGATAGAACTTTTTGACATAGAACATATGCAGAATGTTTCATTGATATTACAGCAAGACTCATCAAGAGTTTACAGACTAAAAGTTTTTTTTTGATAAATCTCGACCGCATGATCTGAAGCATATTTCGCCAATGTTTTATAAACATTATTACCTATATTAAGCTTATAGGAGAATTAAAGTTGAAAAATTCAATTTCGAAAACTGTGTTTACGATACTGAAAGTGGCCAATAAGATTTGATGAATGCGTTAGCATGTTGTTTGCGTAAAAGATATGATAAACTTCTATTGGATGAAAATTTATTGTACTCTTTTCTCATAGAATCTTACTTTCCTGAAATATTAGGAGTGTTATCAAATTAAACGTTATTTTGAAAAATATAATAATCGAATATATGCAAATATACTGAATAAGATTAATTTTTAAATATATACTTTTCTTTTACTTATGTTCATTCAATTGGTTAGATAACTTAGTATTATAAGCACAGCATGGCGTTATGCCGTGTAATTCGTAACTGTCAGCAAATTTGTTTACAGAAAAACGTATTTGTTAATGAACTTAAGTACTTGCATCAAAAAGAAAAAGGTATTGACTTTAAATTTCATCTATTTTAATCTAAAAAAGATTTAAATAATGAATAAAATATTAATGCCAGATAATTTCACAGCAAATAAATGGATTAAAAAGCATTTTAATAATGCTGTCAGCACAAATGCACAAATAAAAATTGGAATTTTATAGAACTAAAATAATTATGTTTATTTTAGTTCTAAAATATCAAATGAAAATAGTTTACCCAGATATTGTTAAACTTAAAGTGCTCTTAGAATAAATTTGGAAGAATACGGTTTGTGAATGGAATAAATTCAAAATTGCTGTGTATATTGCAGTCAATGTTAATGCGCCTTCTTTTAACCATGATTTCAAATTTCATGTCAAAAATATCAACAACAATTTTCACACCTATACGAAGAAAATTTTCTAAATCAAATTCTCAGACGAAACAGTGTTATCTCATTTATTCCTAAAACTGAATAATGGCCACAGCAGCAATTTCAAAATTTGAAATTTAGAAGCCATATTCTTCAATAGCAATTGAGAAAAGTTTAAAATCTTGCCAAAACTGGATAGAAATTTCCATCAGCATAAAAAGACACCAATGAAGCCTCCAAAAAAATCGGAGAAGAAACGATAATATATCCCTTTCTTTCCGATGAAGCTAAAGCATATTTTTTTTTATTTATTATTATTTTTTCTTGCACCCCTACGTTTGCCACTCGATAGCCTGTCATTTTCCGCAGGATTCTGAGTTTAAAATGACAGGTCTTCCAAACGTGTCTTTTATGCTTTTTGAACGCGAATTCTGTGAGAAGTAATTTTTATGCGGCCGTAATAGTTGTTGATGGCTTGTCCACGGAGCCCCATGAATTTTGTATAAGGTGTGTGTTATCAATTTTTTCTGGACGTTGAAAAGAGTTAAAGGCTTCGTCTCATTTTTATTTATGCCATGTTCCCATTAAGTTTCACACATTTTTCTTGTGTAGAATAAAGGGAGGGGAGGGGGGCAATCATGTCAACGTGTATGCAATTTTGGTGTGAAGTTAATGGAAAAGGTTATATGGAATTTTCACCAAGTTTAATTTAAGCTTGTAATATAAAATCTAGAAGCATAATCACCAGCAAATGTATACAGGGAAAAAATGAATGCATTTAAAAATGAAGAAGGAACTGAATTTTTGTAGCAATAATATAATAATATATTTATACTTATGAGAGCAACTAAAAAACTTGAAATTCTGATGTATTTTGTCACTGATCATTTTTAGAAACAAAATTATTATCATATGAGAACATGATGTTGCTTTAATTAGGAAGTTTTGATGCTCAAAATCGTGTAGGCAATGAATATCGAAGCTCGAAATCGAGTAGGCTATGAATATCGAAGCTCAAAATTGCATAGGGAATGAATAAAGCATTAATGGCAATTTTCATCATTATCTTTATTATTGTGTATGCTTCTTTGAAAGCAGGTGCGTTTTTAAAAGGTTGACCTGCTTTTACCAGTATTGCTTTATTATTACGTATGCTTCTTTGACAACAGATGCGTTTTCAAAAGGTTGACGTAGAACTATGACATCATAGCTATTATTTCAGCTCAAAATTGATCGAGCTCCTAAACTTTGTTTGCCAGCTAGAAAAATTGTGAATGAAAGCTTAAAAAAATTATCATTATATATATATATATAGAGAGAGAGAAGGGGGGAGATAGAGAACGATGGAGAAATCACGTGATTGTTTCAAACCGGTTTAAACTGGTTAATGACTTAAATTAATTAAGACAAATAATGAGTTAAAAAGAATGTTCTCATATGATAACTTGAAATTTGCGATCATAGATTTCATTTTAATCTTTATATTTTTAATTTTTTTTCTTGTTTTAAAATTTATTAATATTTTTATTTTGATACTTCCATTCCAAAATTTATTTTTTATTTAATTTATCATTTGACTGGATTTAATTTCATGTAACTGGAAATTAAAAAAAAAAATACGATTGCATTTCTATTTGTATGGAGTTAAGGCAATGGGGAGGGTGAGAAAAAAGTGCTGATTGAAAGTTTTTTTTTAAGATCTAGTCATGATTAAAAATTCTAAAGTCAACATCAATTGTACTTAATAGCTCGTCGAAACATAATTTAAGCTGACATTTAATACTTCATTATTTAATAATACAATTAATTTCTGTTTTCAGACTTTTGTAAGATACGTTTCCAAAAATGTTTGATGAAAATAAGCTTTAATTTTATGAGCGATAAAAACTGCACTTACCATAAAATCTAGGTAGGCGATTTGAAATATTATTTCTACATGTAAGTGAATTAATAAGAAAAAATATAATAACTAATTAAATAATTTTGAAATTCAAAAACTATTTAATAAAATTCCCATGGCTATCTCACAGGTGGTCGGTTTGTAATAAACATCTCATATAACAAACGTTGTGATTCTCTGAAGAGAATGTGCAGTATATTATCCATAATCCATTCATTTGCTATATAAATCTGACAAGCGATATGGATAATTATGTCCTTACATAAATACTCGTAATAAGAAATGATATTATTCAATTCATATATTTTTGAGTCAGAAAAACAATGTAATAAAATTTTTATAGCCGTCTATGACAGTTAATAAACAATTAGTGTTACGAAAATTATTCCTGAAGAGAATATACATTCGTTTACCAGTGATATTCCAACCTCTGAATCTAATGCTAATTAATAATGTATCTCTAGTATTCAGACAGAAGACTCTCCTTCACAACTTCTAGTATGTTATTCTCCTGGGCATTGACACGTCTGATAACAGAAAATACGATTGGAGTTTATCACCAAATACAATCTCCTTCTCTGGTTCCAACAACAAAAAGATATCAAACCACCAGCAAACACAAATGGATCCTAATTTTGATTCCCTGTGCTCGATAATCATCCACTTTAAACCAACACGCACGCATCATTGCAGTAATTGGAATAAATGTTGGCAAATGACGCGGACTTTAATTCAGTACAACTTTGAAACTGCGGATCTCGTCATGCCGTGAAGGGGGTGGGAACATTTGCAGCAGCAGATTGTCGGTCCATTGTCTTCCCTCGCTCATCCCTTTCGGGGCATCTCATAATTGATGCTTATGGAATCGGTGGGGTGCGTTTGGGAATTGCTGAGCGCGTGTTGGGGAGGTGGTTTGAATAATTTAAAGCTGATTTTAGGAGTGTTGCAGTTTGCGCACAGAGTGCTATGCTGAGATTCATCTAAGCTTGTGTAATCACCTGAGTTGAAAGCATTTTGGGGAATGTGTGGGTTACTGTACACATTACTACACTACTGCTAAACATTGCACGTAGTTTTAAGTAATTGTTTGTTTCCGGTCTTGAGTGCCTTTGGTGGGTGTTTTAATTTTCCGTTTGTTTAAGGTTTGTGGTTATAGGGAAGGATTAAACGTTCCGATGTCATGCTTTTATTTTATTGCATTCGGTGAATTTTCGATACCAGAAATTCATATGAATATATATAACATAGCAATGCTCCAATTAAGACCATGTGAATAATTAATTTTAGAAATTGCGAATTTTGGTATTGGAGTTATAAGAAATAATATTGGATTTGTTGATATTTGGTGTTATTTAATTTGACTTCTTTCATGCTTGTAAAGTTAACATTTTGCCGACGATTTTAAGTATATAAATATATATATATATATATATATATATATATATATATTACAGATGTGTAAGAGTTTTGATATCTTCGCATTTTTAAGGAAGATATTATATTTTAATATTCTCTAAATTTGATTATCGATGAATTAAATTACTTCTTTCCGCATTCTTCATCCCGTATACTACTGATTTCGACAAAAAAAAATATTAATTTAAAAATTCCATAATAGTCATAAAATAATAATAATTATAAGAAATACAAATTAAACAATAGAAATATTATTATTTATAATAGGCATTATAAATTTTAAGACTGAAAATTAGAAAACAGTATTAAAATTTTTCCACGCTTTTACATATTTATAGAATATTATAATTATTTTAAGGACACAGTGGACTTCTGAATTAATAAAAAGTTACCAAAATCTGAAATTTTTTTATCTTAAAAATATATGCTTATATGTACCTTAACTAGCATAATGAAAATAATTGTTAAATAAAACAAATATTTTAATGAGAATTTTCAAAGAAATCAGTATATTTTAGTGACCTTTTTCTCAAAATGAGATTCGTTCCAAATTTAAATTTTCCATCTTTAGAATAATTTCCTACTTAAAATTTTTAAAAAATTAAGTAAAAAGAAATCTTACAATTTAAATTAGTGGAAATAATTTCAACCCTTTTACTGATACGAATGTTATAGGATTTACTACAATTTAGACACAAAAAGAAATTGGTGCTATAAGTTCAAATTTATAGGGCACATCAACACGCATTTAATTCTACATAGCTTCATTTTTTAAAATAATAATTACTTACTAATGTAACTGCTAATTAGTTTACTGAATATTGTCATTTTGTCTTTTCTTCCTATTTCTTAAACGTGTCACAGTGTGCAATGCGATCACGTGACAAATCAAAGATAATAAAAAGAGACAATAATTAAACAGCTTGAACATCAACTATTTTGCATATCATTTGAACGATTCTTAAACTTTTTTTTTATGATTCACGTCATACCTGTATAAACAGGAGTAAATAACACACTCCATATCTTGTCATCTAAAGCAAAGATATTAAATGCAGAAAACATTCACAGAATCGTAGGGATTATATGTAAAATTGTTTATGCACCTTCTAGAAGTGCTTGGATAAATAATAAGTGCCGTATCTGAACTAAATACCTTTTAACTGCCATAAAGCGCACACCTTATGATCATGCTGCTACGTGTCAGAGCGCAAAACATTTGGTTAAAATCAGTTATCTCTATTTGATCATCAACCGGACTCAAGATTTTAGTACTTGAAAACAAGAAATATGTTGGTTTAATATACAAGAAATAAGTTTATCTTACCGTTGTAAAGCTGAGATTTAAGTTCTTATATAATGGGTAATTTTCTTAGAAATTAAATTTTCAATGAGAAAAAATACATAATTCGAGCTTATTATATAATGATTTTTACAATTATTGTGCTGCAATCAATGATGTGTGTTTTTTCACTAAATATATGCATGTGAATCAACATGCATTTTTAAAGTTAATGAGGCATAATTGAGATTATATATATAGTCTTTCCTTTAAATGGGAAGCCAAGAATAAAATGAATTACATCAGTAACTGTGCGAGAGAAGATAGTAACATTAACTGTGGCTACCTGACATCCCAGAGAAAAGAATTATATCAGTAACTGCGCGAGAGAAGGTAGTAACATTAACTGTGGCTACCTGACATCCCAGAGAAAAGAATTATATCAGTAACTGCGCGAGAGAAGGATGTAACATTAACTGTGGCTACCTGACATCCCAGAGAAACGAATTATATCAGTAACTGCGCGAGAGAAGTCAGTAATATTAACTGTGGCTGCATGGCATCTCAGAGAAATCGGGATTATTCCGAATTTCCACAAATTATCCTGCATTAGAAAAAGACCTCAAATATAAATGAAATGTCAAGGAAAAAGAATTTGAATTCTTTATTTTCTGCATCGTCAAAAAGTTCCTGTCTAGAGTAATTTTGATAGTGTAAACTTGAAACAACGCTGTAATCTACATCCACAGTATTCGTTTAGAATATCATTCACAAGGTATTCAGAAAAACTTCATAGAGATACCATATAATATTTTATACTAATATAGATCATGTAAAGTTAGAAGCATCAGGAGTTTTTAAACCACTTACTGAATAATGCCATTGCCATGTCATTACTGTACTTAACTGTTATGATCGCAGGTTAAGAACCATTAAAATACTTATTTAGAGAAAAGATTACATATCATAAGAATTTTTTTTATTATTATTTGGAATTGTTTAGTTTACGAAGTTTCGAATCTTGCAAGCAGGATTATATTAAAGTAAATATAATAAATTTCAGCAATTACTTCTCGTCATTTTACTTTTGATTTTTTTATATGGGAAATCAAATATATGCCATGCCATTGCCATGTCATTACTCTACTCAACTGTTATGTTCGCAGGTTAAGAACTTTGAGTTCAAGCACTCCTTGACAATCCAATCAAATCGAGGTCATGTTTTTAGATAGACTTCGTATTTCATCACTGGAGCTGTAAGCTGTAAGAGGAATAGTATTACTTTTGAAGTAATATATTAGCTACTCCGGTGACGTTGCCTGGGATGTGCTATATTTAGTGGACTGCGCGACTTAACCTCCTAATGTAAAAACTGCGAAAAAGAGTTACTTTTTAATAGTATTGTAAGTAAATATATTTACGTATAGTTTATGTTTCCTTTTCTGTCTGTATCTCCTCCAACGTTGTTTTTACCTACATAATTTTGTACAAAAATGTTAAATACTATGAAAATTTTAAATATAAAAAAATATTTTAGTAAGAAATAAAGATACAATGAGAAAAATTAGGTAAGTTTTACTTCATAAAAATATTCTAACAAACCTTGTAATCAATTAATTAAGAAATATTAATTTGAAATTTTAACATTTTGATAAAATATTTTAAAATTCAAAATATATAATCTGAAATATTCCAAAGTTTAAAAGTAGCATATATTTGATTTCCCATATAAAAAATCAAAAGTAAAATGACGAGAAGTAATTGCGGAAACTTATTATATTTACTTTAATATAATCCTGCTTGCAAGATTCGAAACTTTGTAAACTAAACAATTCCAAATAATAATTAAAAAAATTCTTATGATATGTTATTTTTCTCGAAATAAGTATTTTAATTAAATAGAAAAGTAATCGATGGGAACAAAAAAAAATTCCCATTGTAAAATTTAAAAGGAAACCACCTTAAAGGAAAATAATTAATTTTGAATTTCATAAGTTAGAACATTTTTATGAAAGGATCAATAGTTCTCTGAACTACTTGTGTTTTATTTATATAAAACAATTAATTTTGTATGCATTTCAGAAAAATGGTAATATGAAAGATTTGCTAGAAGAGTATTTTCCTTAGTTGCTTGTATAACTATGAAATAAAACTGAAAGTGGTGTCGAAAGTTTCTTTTCAAAAAATATTAAAAGGATTAAAATGCTAAAATAAAGTTACAGATCTTAGAATAGATCATAGAAAATTTATTCTGCGTATATATATATATATATATATATATATATATATATATATATATATATATATAGGGTCGTATAAAAAATTATTTTAAAGAATGGTTTGAGAAATAACACAATGGTGAAAATTTTAAGGTGTCTATAATGATCTAATTATGTGAATACAATAAATATTCCAAAAATATTTTTGCATTTAATATTTCTGAACTGTTTTTATTCAATAATAAAATTGTCGATTAAATAATAAGAGTGAAGCAAATATTTTATTTCTGAAATATATTTAATTCCAGATTTAAAGCAAAAAATGATTGAAAAAGATATATTTTATTAAATGTAGAAAAATTATATTTCTATTCATTTATTCAAACACTTAATACTTTTCACAAAACGTGACAAAATACATATCTATTTTTCTGGCGCCAAATTAATCTTCTATGAATTATTTTTAGAAGACATGAAATAAATTTCTTTCACTAAAATATTAATATCTGAAATCGAGATTTATTTCTTCTGCAGAGATCTTTCACTTTTCTTTTGCGAACAAATAATTTTTTCATCGATTTCTATATGATACATTTTATATGAATTGACGGCCTTTTATAATTTTTTAAAAATGTAAATCAACTTATACATAAATTCGCGACACTTTGGGGGGGGGGAGAATTTTAAAATTCCTGTGGAATTCTTATAATTTTGTTTGAATTCATCTAATAAATTTATATTTTATAAACTCGAATGAAAATAAAACACTTCTGAAAGAAATATTTTACATGTTTTAAATATGAACCAAGCAAGCCGTTACTCTTATAGAAGTTACATATTATTTAAAAAATTTGTAAGTTTCAGAAAATATATAATTTTTTATAAAGGTTGTTATATGTTATCTATTTAAAATGAAGTTTTTAAAACTGAATTTTAAATTATATTGTAAATGATTTCTAAAATTCTTTTTAAATGTTTTTATTTAACGATTTGTTTCCCGTTTTTGACGATAGAATCTTGTGTTTGATTTTTCGTTCGCTTCCTAATGAACGAAAAACCAAATATAGAATTTATAAATTCTGTAGCCTTGGTTTTGATTGATAAAATAACAGTGAACTATTATCAAAGCTTAGTTCTTCAATCGTTATTTTGTTGAGTCCTTCATACCTCAAAACATATTTTCTTGAATTTAAAAGATTAAATCGGATAAATAATCTAATAAAATAAATCGAGGACTTTACAGCTCGATGCAAAAATGACACATAATACACAAACTGTTTGAGTTTTCTTCGGATTATTAGATAAATCAAGCACGCCGAATATTATATGCATTGAAGGGCATACCAATGTCAAAACAGAAGATGTTATCTAATATAAAGTAGAAAAGAGCAGATGAGATATTGATTATTAATTAATCATTTAATTTTATTTGTTTTGAATCAATACAGGTCGCAATACTAACGTCTGGCAGTTGGTTTCAGAAAGCTTTGATTTATAAAACTACATTATAAATAAAGTGGCGAAAACTAAAAAAAGGTTTAAAAAATTTCTTCTAGAACAAATTTTTACCAGTGCATTAGAAACAAAAAAATAAAAATTCTTTTTTAGATCAAAGTATTATAAAAAGTATATTATAAAAAAATTTCTAATGCAGTGTGAAATGTTGAAAATAATGTGATACATATATGTTGGTATGATGGGTTTTAATGCATCAGGCCACTTGGATTAGCTTAATCGTTTTATTTCTTGATTAAAAAGAAATGGTTAGGAAGATTTTTGCAAGTGAGAATTCAATGATGACGAATGAATTTATAATTACATGAAGATGGACAGTTGATGTTCAAATGGTTTTTCGCACCTACGAGTGGTACACTGGGCATTTGCAGATGAATTCTTCTACTCAAGAATTCCAGTTTCGACTTTTTTTAGAGGATTATGATTTTTCGAGTTCCGGTCACACCCTTTTCGACTGATGTCCATCTCTCCTCTGCTGAACTCTGAACTCCGGCTATCATCAGAAAGATTGTTTTACGGCCAAATCCCGAAATACGGCCATTTCGCGAATTGGCTGGCCAATTCACGAACTGGCCAAGAGGTGTGGCCAAAGGCCGAAATACTTGCAATTAATATTGCATTTTCTACTTTGGCCGGCCATTTCGCAAAGTGGCCGGGAATCCTTGGCCAAAACCCGATGTGATAATCTGTACTTATAAATAAAGTTCAATGTGTGTGTGTGTGTGTGTTGGCTCTCTACAGTCAAAACCGTTTGACATATAGTTATCAAATATATTGGAGGTCGGGAATGTGCACCATGGAGCGATTTTTTTAAATTTTTGATTAGAATTTTAATTAAAAACTAAGCGTAATTTCGGCGTTTTGTCGCTATAACCAGAAAATAATACAGCACAAAATCGATTTTTGCATCGAATTAAAGCTAAAAAAAGTATCTTTTTAATGATACCAATGTTTTAATTCATAAATTATGCTTAGATTTTTAACGAAATTTTAAAGAAATATTTTAACCATACTTTTCAATAATATATTTCGTTCAAAATAAAAATAAAATTTAATATGCACGAGTACATCAAATTAAAAAAAAAAGCTTTTATCAACGTGTTGCCATCTTATTGATAAAAGTTTAAATTAAAAAATAAATCAACTATTATTGCATATTTAATAAATAAAATTGTAATTTTCTGCAGGTGTCTATATAAAATGAAAAAAAATGAAATAAGATATTTTCTGAAAAGTAAAAGGAGGAAAAGTTTTCTATGAGCTTTGACAATACCTATAATATTAATTCAATAAAACAATTTAATTTAAGGCAAACATAGTTTAATATACTTATAATAATTCTAATCAGTGACCATCAGCTAATTTGAGGCATACATTTGCTAATAAAAGGGTTTAAAGGAACTAAATAGTTATATTTAATATAACTTTAGTCAATAAATCTTCCGATGAATCAGGAATTTTAAATAGGTTCTCTGCCCTTTGAATCATATTTAAGAAATATTCTTGAGACACCAATATTTTAAATAAAAATTGTTGAAGTCCAACCAACTAAATCAATCATTAAAACTGACTGATTTATGAAATTTCAATATCACTCTTTTATAAAAACTGGCGATTTTAGACTAGTTCACCGACTGTCTCAATGAAGATACGCTTATCTTCTGCCAGGATTTCACGACAGTGATTGGCCTGTGATTATGAAGATGTTGATTGTTCTAAAATTGATGCATGAAAACTTCATAAATCGGTCAGATTCATCGCAGAAGATAGGGACGTTTATTTATTTAATTAAAAGTTGAAGTGTCAAGAGTATTTCGCAGAATATGATTCCTTGGGACCAAGAAACTGTGTAAAATTTAAAATTCGTAATTTTTTCATAAATTCATTTATTGACTGAAATAAAATAAAATATTTTTATTTGTATCATTTATATCTTTTGAAAGTAAAAAATTAATTTTACAATGAATCACAGAAGTTTTTATTGAATAATTCTTTAAAATATTATATAAATTATTCTGCAGTGCACATATAATTTCACTGCCGAACGACTCTGATTTCAATTTTCGTATTTAAAAAAGACATGGTTAGCTTCAATATAAGAAGCTTTTATATTGATTTCAGTTTAACATTTCCACTTTAATTTAAAGTAGAAATTTTATGGATACTGACAGAACATTAGAGAAAGTAGTACAATGAACAGAACTGTTTAAGGCCTACATAAAAGTATGACTGAATCATATAATTACCAAAATATGACGCTCAAACATATTTCGCAGAAAAAGCTACTAAGAGAACAAGTTACATTAATTGAAAATTTTAACGATCATTAATACTGGCGAACCGACTGGTTGCCAAAGGCGGCTAGTGGTAAATAAATATAATGACATTCATGTATAAAATATAAATAAGGACATGTTGTAGGTGAAATTCGACAGATGGCGCCAACAAAGAAATGTCTTTAAATGATATTAATAACAAATCTATTTGTCCTTCATATTTGTTTTAATTAGCCCTTATTTTTGCTATTTGCCTTTGCAAAAAATTTCATATTTTTGAAGCGACATTTCGGGAGACAATGTGATCTGGGATCTTTAACATTAGGTCTATGGAGCAGAAAAAGACTAAGGATCACCCTTAAAGGTAATTGAAAACTGAATACTCAATTTGCCTTTGTATTCATACACGATACGCAACGCCTTTGCTCAAGATATAATTCGTTCATTTTGACGAGCGCAAATCTAATCTTCACGCTATCACGTTGTTACAGCATATGCGTTCACTGAAAAATTTCTATTATGGCTTTAATATGAGAACAGAATAACACGAGATCATATTTTTAAATATTACAAGCTTATTTTCAACTCAGAGGTGTCATTTATATTTGAACTCGTTCCTGAAACAATTGTACTTAAAAAAAACAGTACACATAAGTACTCATTTTTAACAGTGTGTAAAGCAATCTGCTCTTGATTCCTTTCTTCCTACTTTGGCCAATCGTCCCATGCCACTTCGCGAATTGGCAGGCCAAAGCCCGAAATCAAGAAAAGATCGGACATTGGCCGGTAAGTTTATAGCAACGATGGCCAGTTCGCGAACTGGCCGATTTCGGACTTTGGCCGTAACATATATAAGAAAATTACATGTCACCAAATTTTTGGCGAAATATGAATAAAAAATGGTTCCATACACCTGCATAAATCTAATTTCTTTCATTTATTTATTATTTAATAAATAATAACTCATGAAATAATAAACACATCATGAAATTTGCAGCTAATACATCATTCCAAAAACATATCACGTTAAAACTAATGTTGCATTTGTTCTTATTATTATTTTATAATTTATCAGTTAGTGTATTTTCATTTGCCTTGAATGATTTCAAAATTAGAAAAAGCTTATTCTGCATAATTCATTTATCAATGAATACTAGATGCATTGTTCAATTATAATAATAATCGTCATTACTTCAGTTGAACAAGCAACTTGACCATTCTCACTACAAAGGATAATTCAACATACTTGTGGACTAATATTTTATCCCTTGATTATAAGACTAAAATATAACGCGGAATTATTAAATATTCTCTTAAATCACGTTACTAAGTATTACTTTAAAGTTTGAAAGACACTGAAATTAATGCGATTGTTAAAGTAGCCTCGTTTGTTAAACTGCAGATAATTTATTTCAAAGAGCTGTTACTGAATTTAATTTTCGCTTGTAATTTTATGCAGCTGGAGGTCATAAACTTCGTAAATCTATCGATGGACTTAGGCTTTCGATTCATTTGCGCTTCCATATACTAAAGAATAAGAAGTGTTCATGAAATTTCAGAATTCTGAAAATAAATGAAATAGTTTTGAATAATTATTTTCAAAGTAGTGGTAGTTAACTCTTTAACAGAAGTTTGTAAAAATATAACTATCACTCTATCTAAAATGTTATATCCTTCCTTCCTGTAAAGTGAAACTTGTTTTTTTGAATTTTTGCACAAACTAGATTTCATATTAAGTGCATGCTATTTTTTGAAGAAGCTTTATCCATTTCTTCAAGTAGATTATAAGTTTACGAGAGTAGAAAGGCAAAAGGTCTTCTCGAGATTTTCATAACAAAACAAGAAGGTCAAAATTTTATTCTTATCTTTAATCTCTGAGCAAAAAGCAAACATGTATGGCTGACAGTTTCTTTTTAATCACATTTAACCTATTCTTGTTTGCTTTCATGTAATAAATGCCTTGTCGTCATGCATATAACATTACTATAGGGCAGGTACATGAAACAGTGCACAAGATTTCTATAGAAAAATAAAAACCCATTACTTTTGGAGACAAGGATAAGATTTCATCTAAGAATTTATTAAAACAGTATAATCATAATTCCTTTGCACAGTAGTGCTTTTATTAATTTTCCTCCAATTTAAAAAAAAAATGGTCAGATAATAAACTACTTTCGAATATTGTTCAAAATGAATGCTTTCGACACCTGTATAATGCTGCGTTCACCTAACAATATTTGCATACACGCTTAGTTCATCACTTCCGGCTTCAATACACTATTTTCGAAATCGTAAGATAATATCTACTGCGCCTACAGTAAAACGAAAGCATTGTTATAAGAGTTAATTCCTACTTGTAAAATGTCCTCTTTCTTTCAACTGGAAAGTATATATTTAAGAGGTCCTATTAAACAATCTTCATATCAAGATATTCAGCATCCAGTCATTGTTTTATAGCTGACATGCAGTAAATAATAATACCATTTAATTGCAACCATTTAAAGGAAAGTACTGCCAAATTTAAAAAAGTTTAGATATAATCACATACATAGATTATTACGACTCGCCTTGAGGCATGCAGATAAGATTTGAATAACCGGATCGCCGCGACAGCATCTCGTCGGAAACACGTCCCCTATTGAGTGGGGATTCATCGAACCTACACCATTTCTGTACCTACTCGGGTGGAGAGATCCGATCCCAATACCGGTAATTTCTAGTTCTCATATCTGAGGTGCCTATCCCTGATGGGACAGTTCAGATATAATTCCATTCAAAACTAGCTAATTAATAAGACACCATTCAACATACTGCTACACAAACTGTGATCAACCAAATTGTTTCTAAAAAGGCTAAACCTTATATTTACAAGCATTGCTAGTAATAAGGATGAGCCGTCACCTTTTGTACTGTGAATGAATTTTTATTGTTTTAAAAGTGATTGTTTCGACAAGTTATACTTCCATTTACATTAAGGCGACATTCTTCTATCGAAAATAACAGTTTTTAAGGGAGAAGGATTCGATTCGACCTGAAGTGAAACCTTAATGTAAAATTATAGATGATCCTAATCTGATCTTAGCTCTTCATTAGGTCTACAAATGTTGTATGGATCCTAATTATTATATTGAAGTATTTTTTTGCCCTGGAATGTTGAGTTTGATCCTGGTTATTATGACGAAGTTCTTTCTGGTTTTGGAAGGGAGAGTTTTGAACTGATAACTGCATTTTAACTTGAGGATGAAAATAAATATGTCAAAATGTTAATCTCTAAATCATTTGTATAATGTATCACCCTCATCTGAAAGCTAAAATGTTGTAATTTGCAATCAATAAACTGTTTTGTAAGTACATTTTCTAGAAATATTCCAAGAATTGGGAAACGATGTTTGTGTTCTTTTGCAACTGAGCCAACATTACGATTACATACATCATAAACAATATTTCAAAATGTGCGTTGTTATTGAAATATATTATTCCTTTGGAAAGCTTAATATCGCACCCATAAACGAGAACAAATAATTTTATTTCCTTTGTCGGTATTCTATTACAACTGTAAGATATCTTAAATTTTCGACTTCTCAAACTTCTCTTTATAAAGTCTAGGTTGAAAATGTTAATCAGTCGAACTCTTGAAAATCAGTCAAACTGAACAAAAATATGAGTGTATAAAAGATTTCTTTCAATTCATGATGATTGGATGTTGTATTGTTAAAAAATATTTGCATATGGCAGTTTTTATACAATGAATATATTACAGAGATTATTTTTTCAATTTAAATTTGCAATAAGTCATGCTAAGTTTAAAATAAGCACATCTTTGCAAATGCTCTAGACATTAGCAGAAGACTTTATACATGCATAAATGAATATAAAAGAAATATTTTAGTATTTGAAAATTTTACGCTATGAAGTCTGTATATTAAAAATAGTCCAGTTTTGCTTGATAAATACAACCTCTCCCTGGTAATGATAAAAGTATATACAAATTTCATCTTTTTGCATTTTAAGCAATTCTATTTTCATACACAAGGTTACAGACACAGAAAAACATAAATTTAAAAATGATTTTTCAAAAGTGGATATTTTTTAGTCATAAAAATTCATCAATTATGTGAAAAATATTATATAGCCTGTATACTTTATTTACCATAGAATAAAAAATAGCTATAAAATTTATATATATTATTAATTATTATGCTGAAGCTAACCGATATAACATTTTATCTGCTATTATATTATCTGTTATAAATATAGCAAATGAAGATCGCTTTTTGAAAAATTCCTTATACCTTTAATGTTGCCTGAATCTATTTCATATATATTCACTTTATTTAATCTTGGAAATAATTGATCTTTCTAATCTATCTTTGGCAGGTTGAATGTAGCTTTAGAATTGCCTAGCTCGTATTGACTCAGATAATTTATTTCCATTTCGCTCAATACGTTCGAGCTCAGAATGGAATAAATCTACGTTCTGAAGAACTCAAAAATAGAATTATATTACCATTTACAGATATATCAAAAGATAAATTAGGGTAATTTTCAACGGAAGCAAAATCTATTTCCGATAACTTTTGGAAGAAAAAAATTGTCAAATATAGATTGGAAAGGGGACCCATTTTTATCTTGGGCGAATATCAATCATGTGGAAACTTCTGGAGAAAAAAAAACCCGAAGATCAATCAACTGATTTCGATTTCATAGTTCATCCCCCTTTTCCTTATCATTTTCTGCATATTTCTTTTCTTTCTAGAATTGATTTGAAATAAAATAACATCTCCTTTTCTTTTTTAAAAATCCTTAAGACAAAATCATCCCTAAACTGCTACATGGGATTTGATATTAAAAAAAACGGATGTAAAGAGAATTCTCATGTTTAAAAATGCATTATTTTAAAGAACAGTCTTTTATTCAAAAAAAATAAAATAATGATCATTATTTAACTCTGAGCAAAAGATCTAAAAAAAATAAAATCGTTTGCTAGCGATTCCGTGGAATTAGAAAATCGTATGATATATGATACTAACGGCTAAATTTAGACACGAAAAAACATGTTTAACAACGATTTATTTCAGAAAGCAGTGGTATGGGAGAAAAAGACAAATCGTGTGTTATTAGGAATAAAGTTTCTTTCAATGTTCTTTTCTAATTTGTGAAAGAACGAATGTTTTCTGTCCCCTTCATTTGTCTTCACTTCTTTCTTTTCGCACAGTTGTTAAAATAATTCTTGAAAATGATAGCTTTTGTTTCATTATTGTAACGCTTGTTGTGTTGGAAGAAATTTGTAAATAATATTGCATTCGTGTGTGTGTGTGTGTGCTTCAGAAAATATATATAAAAAATCATACATTTTGATTGACATAATAAATTTGACTGCCCGAAAATACAATATAAATCAAAATCCAATTATAAAATAATGCACATCCTCAATTAATTTTAATCCCAGAAATTTTTTGCTGAACCAAAAACTTGACATTTTTGAAAACGTTTATATATGTATGCGAGCAAAAGTAAAAAACGTAATAATTTAGATAGATGTCATCAGGTACATTGGTTTTAGTCCAAATATTGCTGATACCAATGACATTCGTTAGTGTATATTATGTATCTCAATATATTGCATATATCAATAAAATTCGTTATTGTATATTATGCATCTCAATATATTGCAGATATCAATGAAATTCGTTAGT